>RCUC01165299.1:0-46458 GCA_003697995.1 Taxidea taxus jeffersonii
CTGTCAGCCAACCCCACAGGAGGCCACAAGCTCCTTGGCTAAATGCTTTGTTTTGAATCCCCTGTGTAATTTTCTCCAGGGCCTTGTACATATTGAGAGTGAATTTGCATTAATCAAGTAAAAGGGATAGTTTAACAAATGATGGCTTATTGACACTGAAGGTCAAGTACTAGTCAGAACTAAGGGGCTGTTGATTAAAATCCTGAGTCTGCCTTCTAGATATAGAGAGATGGGGTCAAAGTCTGAGCTTTTTTTACTCATGATATATCATGGAGCAAGGACCAAAGGGTACAAGAGAGTAAACTAGAGAGAAACATAGTTTGGCTAGGTATAGCCAAAGGAAAACATTTCTAATGGTTAGAATTACCCTCAAATGGAGTGCTTTGAGAGATACAAATTACTGGTGTGTAAAGACATTTAGGCATAAACTAGATGATTACCTGGGGGTGTAGAAGTTGGTGGTCCAACATCATTTATGTTAGACTGTGAGATGTAGAAGGTCTCCCTTTATCCTGAGATGTAGGGTCCTATGATTTCAGAAAGTTATGACTACATAGTCACCATGCTGGGAAATCAAATTCAGTCTAGCACCTATTTATTGAGTCTTTACTGTATGCCAGGCATTGCCCGGCATAGACTTGAGGAAGAGGACAATAACCTAGGGCAACTGCCTTTGAAGTTAGGTTGGGTCATAGTTTTAGTCAATTCTCCATTGGGCGTATATTCCTTCTTGCCAATATGCACATGCTGATTTAGGACTCTGGTTCTTTCTCTTCTTTCTAGGCTGGAATTGATGGGGAAAGCATTGGCAATTGTCCCTTCTCTCAGCGTCTCTTTATGATCCTCTGGCTGAAAGGTGTTGTGTTCAATGTCACCACTGTGGATCTGAAAAGGTAAACAATGCCGTCTTAAGGAGGGTAATGTGTTTGCCCGCACGAACGGAGAACTCTCTATGACGGAGGGCGAAAGCCTGCCCATGGCCCCCAGCAGTCTCCTGCTCTCACTGCATGGACCATGTGTCTCAGGGCCCATCCCCACTTATTAGAGAGGGACCTGGGACTGAGCATTTCTCTGCCCAAACTAACAAGATGTTAGTAGCAAGAAAGTGGGAAGGAATAGATATTGGATATGCAACAGAGAGTGGCCCAGAGGTAGACATGCATATCTTAAATTCCAGGAGTCAGCCATTCCAGCGGTACTAGCATCCCAAGCTGGGGGACCCTAGCAGGACTTCACACGTAAGACTCCTGAGTTTCCAGGCTGTTGGCATCTGACCATCTCCCCTGCAATGCTCTCATTTTTAGAATTCCTTAGTGTGAGCGTTCTGGATTATAGGCTGGGATGGAGAGTTGCTCATGCACTTTTAATGGTTGTTAAAAATACCAGGGATCATTCACTATCAAGAGCCACTCATTTCAGGCCCATATCCTGCTTCCTGTCTTCCACCTGTCCTTTCAATGCAGAGGAGCTCAAGGCTCCCTCCTTGAGCCTCTAACATCTGCCTATATAGCTTCTTCCCTGGTGAGTTTAACATATTCTACATGTTGCCTTTATGTTAGATTATTCTATACCCAGGACCCTACCATCTAGAAATCTCTAGAGCAACTTCCACTTGCGTTTTCTCTTATCACTTTAAAATCTAGACGTCACAACTTTTATCTGTCCTTTCCCCTTTGAGTTGAGCTCTCCTCCTGAATCCCTGGGTTCTTCCGTTTTCTAAGCACTGGAGCATTTCCGGCACCCATCTCTTGCCGCCTCCCTTGTCAACCAGTCGCTAAAGGCAGAGCATTGTCCCAATGTGCTGCAGCTCACCTCTGAGGCCTCTCATCCGTTCCCTGAGTTCACACTGGGTTCGGGTCCCACCACTGCCAGCCGACTGCCTCTTTGTTCTTTCAACTGGATATCATCCTTCTAGGTTCTCTCTCTTTCTTTGGTCCATCCTTTATGTTATCCTCAAGTTATTCTTCCTAAAATAGTCCTTTAGTCATGTGGCTCCCCCACTTAGAAAATCTTCTGATCCTTCCATTGCCCATGGAATAAACCTGCCTGTAACTCTTTGTTTGATCTTCAGCGTTCCCAACATTGTCTCCCAACGCTTCTCACCATGACCTAGCCTCCTCTGTCAGGATGAACTCCCTCTCACCCTGTTGCCTATAGCTGCCAGCCTTTGGCTAGGAGGCTCCTTCGGCTTCACAGATGCTCTCCTGCCTTCCCGAATGGACAGACCATGTCCAAACCCCAGGTTTCATCCTCTCTCCCCTGGATTAGCCTTGGCAAGAGTGCGCTCCTATGCTTGGCTGGGGATCGGAATGGGAAAGGAGGCCACCTCAGCGTTCCTCAGATGCTTATGTTGCTCTTTCATATCTGTTATCTGACCCACCAACGCCCGTGGAGGCGGGCTGCGCAATAGCCCAACTCCAGGTCAATAGATAAGGAAACTTTCTTACTGCAATAAGTAAATAAATTAATAAATTAATTAATTCATTAATTTTTTAAAAAGGATAGAAAAGGAAAGAAACAAAAGAGAAGAAAGTAAACATATCTATGATACAGAGTTAAGGAATTTTATTTTTTAAATTTTTTTATTTTTTTAAAGATTTTATTTATTTATTTGACACAGAGAGAGAGAGATCACAAGTAGTCAGAGAGGCAGGCAGAGAGAGGGGGAAGCAGGCTCCCTGCCGAGCAGAGAGCCTGATGCAGGGCTCGATCCCAGGACCCTGAGATCACGACCTGAGCCAAAGGCAGAGGCTTAACCCATTGAGCCACCCAGGCGCCCCCAGAGTTAAGGAATTAAAAAAAAAAAACATGAAATGACAAAGTTCAGCAATTTCAGAGAATATTTGTTTCTTATCCTGGCACCACCATCTGTTGGGCGAGTGACCTGGAACGAGGACTTTCTGTTGGTCTCAGCCTCTGTTTGCTCGTCTGTACGATGGGGACAGAAGCATGGCCTCGTCTGCAGAGGACCTGTGGGGATGTCGTGAGGCAGGCCTCGGGGAGTAGGTACACGTGGGACTGTGCCTGGCTCAGAGCAGGCACGACACACTGACTTTTCTTAGCATTGCCCCTTCCCTCTGGAGCTGGCGAAGCAGTCAGGACAGAGGACCGACACAGATGAAATAGTCCGTCAGTTAGACCTGGCCTATGGACCGAAACACGAATGGCATAATTTGAGCCAAAAATGCTGAAGAGGGCCCACAAAGAGAGAGGTCTGCAGCTGACCAGCCTCTCTTTGGCCAGAAGAGCAGCATCCTCCATAGGCAGCACCCCCCAGCGATGCCAGACTCCAGGGGCCCCTGTTCTCTTGAGTCACGGGGGAAAAAAAAGAGAATTCTGTTTCTTTAAGCCACAGAGAGGTAATGGCTGAAGAATAAAATGAGTATAGATTTCCCCGCCCTGCTGAGAACCCAGGCACTTGTGCCGTGTGTCAGCTCTGAAAAACACGAGGAGGGAAAGAATGTCCTCTCATTGTCTGAAGGAGGGACGCCCACCAAGTAAACAAAGGGACCGAGTAGATGAGATCTTAAAACCACTCTCTGTCCTAGCTGTCTCAGGAGTTCCAAGTGCCACACAATGTAGCTGGAGAGGATGTGTGTTTAGGGAGCGATAGGGGAGTAGCACCGTAATTGAAATTCTTCCCTTCCCCTCCCAAACTGATTACGCCAGGAATTTGTTTCATTACAGACTTCTCTTCCCCTTGTTTACTTTTCTTCGGTTGCTCCATCCAATGTTTTCGACTCCTGACTCCCGCAAGTGTTTCGTTCTGGGTAAGAGCATTTGGGGCGAATCTGATGTTCCAGCTGGGCGCAGGGACATGTGCTTTGTAGTTCTTCCTCTTCCTTACTATTTCCTTTGGCACTGCCCCCGCCCCATGCCCCTGCCCTGCCCCCCATCTGCCAACCCTCCTTCTCTCACTGTGCTCCAACCGTGCTCTTGCATTTCCACCAGCTGGTGGGAACGTGGAAGCATGCCCTTGGGCATGATCGGGGCCATGGTGACCCCAAGGCCACTTTCTCTCCTGTTGCATATACTCTTAACAACACAGAAGATAGCTCTTAGTATAAACGTATGATGTAATTCGTTGATTTTTAAAGTTTGGCATCCTGCAGAGTTCATTTTTGTTATGCTAAGTGGCGAAGGACCTTTTGAAAGCAGAGCCCAACCTTTGCCCTGGGTATTAAAATCCTGGCGCTCATTTAGACGGCCACCTGCCATCACTCTGCTTTTCAGTAGAATGCAACTCCTTCATCTTGACTTATTCTCATGACTTCTGCAGGACAGGTCTCCTGTGTCACACTTCAGAACTTTCTTGAACTCCTCTGCTCTACCCGCCCCCAACATAAGTCTGATTTGCTGACAGGCAGGCTGGACAAACCAGGGAGTCTAATTTATAAGTTGTAGGTTCCTCCAAAGTTGAGGTGTCCTAGTGCAAGCCACCTCCTGAATCTCGATCTCTCTACAGAAAGCCGGCCGACCTGCACAACCTTGCCCCTGGCACCCATCCGCCCTTCCTGACCTTCAACGGAGATGTGAAGACGGACGTCAATAAGATCGAGGAATTCCTGGAGGAGACTTTGGCTCCTGAAAAGTAATGAGCTGCTTATTTCTGAAGCTAATGGCAGGGGTGGGTCCATGTTGGAATTAGAGAAGCACAGTGTTAGCTTCGAGGAGGCAGATTTCCAAAGGAGCCTCATCAGTCCAGAGCGTAGGACTCTCTTCTCAAACCCAGAGAGCTGCCAATCTTAAAACTGCTTCACCAAGTCCAACTCCCAAGAGTGGACACCCCTATGAACAGGATATACATCCTCAACAGAACTCTGGGAAGGGTGCTGCCTTTCCGTCTCCCTTCATGAGTCATCCCCTGTTCATCTTGCCTAAAAGACCCCTAAATGAGGACAAAGCCTCCCCCATTTTAGAATGAGAGCTGGAAGGCTGAAGAAATGAGAGTAAGCCAGAAGAGAAGTGACCCTATGACTTAAAACCACACCCAAGTATAAAGTCACAAATCTGATCAGGTCTGGTTGAAGCCCATAATCAACGAGGAAAAAACTCTTCTAAAGTCAGCCCTGAGGGTTTGAGGGTAGGGGAAGAGACCGGAGGGCTATAGGCTCTCTGGTAGACCAGCTGCTCCCGATGGAAAAACGGGTACAGAGGGAAGGAAAATGAATTCTGAAAGTTACAGGAAACTAGACTCGTTCCTTATACTCTAGTATAATCAGGGATTAGAACGACCAGACTGTTTTGTTTTAACTAGAGGAAGATTTCATATAGGTAAGGCTCACAGATACTCTATCCTGGAGGACAGCCACTGAAAAGTTTGAAGCAAAAGTGTTCAGAGTCAGGTTTCATGCTTACTTTGGGGGAGCGGGAAGATGAGCAGGGCAGAGGAGGGAAAAGCTGGAGGTAAAGAAATCAATTAGCGGAAGCCACCTGGTGATGGTCACAAAAGACAGGCCATGTGGCTGAACTAAGGCAGTGACCGTGAGCGGGGGCAGAGAGGGGAAGAAAAACTCAGTATCTACTCAGCACCTAAAATAAGTGAGATTGGGCCACTGGAAACCAAAATAAATGGATCTTGCACTTATTTTGAAATTATATTTATTTATCAGTACTTTTATAGCCCTCAAGTGCCCCAGGAGATAGATATTGCCTAGTCTCATTTTACAGCTGGGGAAACTGAGGCATCGAGAAGTTGAGTCACTTGCCCAAGGTCACACCTCTAACAAGTGACTGTTAAACTAAAATTCCTAGTCCATGCTCTGGTTAAGCCTTAATGTTTATACATTCTTCCTAAAAAGTATTCTTTGTCATCCACCTTAGGATGGTTTATTTTCACACTGAGAGTGGAAAGCTGCCTCCGGCCCATTGGAAGCAGCTGAGTATAGACTTTAAATGAGGGTATTGATTAAACCGGCCATAACCCCCATCTCAGCCACCACCAGAAGCCACAGCATCCCCAAACAGGACACCAGCCAGCCACTTTGCTGAAAGTATCCTGGGAGGGCTCTGGTGCCATCCCCCCATCCTGCCACTCAGCCTCGTCGCTGGTGCTGGTTTGAAAGCCCACAGGAGAAAATCAGTGCTGTTTGCAGTAACTGAATGGAGTTTAGACCATGCATGGGGAACCGAGAAGGGACTGTCCAGCGGGAAGCTGCTTTCCTCTGAGGAGTAATACTCACGCTCAGGAATGACCACTTCTCTCTAGGCCAATGGGGAATGTGAAACGGGAGCGGTGGGGAGCAGGCTGTCCCACAGGTCCTTTGCCAGGCCAGTCGATGGAGTTACGCAGGACTGGGCTGAGCCCCCGGGCCCGAGGCCTGCTGTCCTAGTTCCACCAGCCATGTGCTCTGCCCCCTTGAATGTTCCTTCTCTGTTCGCAGCCTCTGTCCCATCCTGTGGAAAAGGATGACCGGAGAGCCTCTCCCCTTCTTCACGCCCACGTTAGCCAGGCTCCCTCCACCCTGACTGGCTGCGCCTTTCCCAGGCTCTTTTTCTTCCTCAGGGTTGTCCAGCCCAATATCCACAGTGGGACCAAGGGGGCCTGGGAGACTCCCAGAGGTACATGCCTCCAGTGCACATGTCTTCCAGAGGACAACTCTCATCAGATCCACCATCATTTCATCAGATTCCAAAAAATTGCCACGATCCAAATAGAGCTACCCAGTGTCTGACACAGACACTCCTTCTTCTCTTCCCCCTCCACGCACATTACCTGTCCTAAGTTCTGCTTCCTCTGGTCCATGTCCTTTTCTGGACTGCAGTGGTGTGTGGGAGGTTTTCCTTCGTGCATTTCTAACGTGTCATGATGCAACCGTCCACCACACCCAAGTAGCAGGACCTCAGAACTGTTCAAATGCATGTCTTGAGAATGCCACCAAGATGGCGGGCCTAGTGATGAGACTGGCAACGTCCTGGAGTCCTCAGGAATGCCCTTGAGATGACTTTGTGTGGGTCATACTGGGCCAGAGGCCATAATTACCTTCCAGTATATGCCCCCAAGCCAGTGCCTTGGCCCCACCAAAGAAGACCTGGTGTGCTGCCCACAGCAAGCCACTAGCCCCGGCCTGGCTGCCCACTGATTTGAGCAGAGAGGCCCCTGTGGTCCATAGTGGAGGCCCCTAGAGGAGCACAGCTTGACCTTCTAGTTCTCTAGGGGGCCGCAAAGCCCCCAGAACTTCACTGAATGCTGTTCTGCCATGTGTTTCTCATCACACCACTGTTTGTAAAAGCTGCCAGAAAGCCAAGAAATTGTGGTAGCCTTTTTCCCCTTAGCTTTATTTTTTAAAGGAAAAAAACCACATGCAAACACTCCAACCATTTTTTTTTTTTTTTAAATCACATTTGGTCCCACAAAGCATTTGGTGTCAAAAGAAATTCAGGAGGTCTCAAGTAGTTTCTAAATGAGACTAACTTCCCTTTCTTTCCTAAGACTGGCCCGGTTACCATTCAACAGGGAAGCACTGGGATCAGCGTTGCGATTACGGTTGAAGGGGGCTGGGCCTCACCTTTCACCTCCATAGAGTGGCCAGAGTTCCGAGGATCCAGAACTGAGAGGCAGGAGAGCAGACTGTGGCCACGTTTCTGTAGTGTGGATGGCCTTGGGCCAGCCTCTCTCCCATTTCCTCATGAGTGGGTGGAACTGTGTAGTCCCGAAGATGCCTTTCGGCAGAAACTTTATGATCCCGTGAGGATCTCAAAGTGCTTTTCCAGAGCTGGCTGTTATTTAAAATACCCCTCGTGCATAGATGCTGTGAGAAGAAGTCAGGAGGGCAAATTGATAATATATCATGGTACAGCAAGTAGTCAGTCAACTAGCAAGTACGTACTGAGGGCAGACGGGGTCCAGAGCATTGCCAGAAGTGGAAGACGTTTTGAATTCATTATTTTGAGAAGTGTTTGTAGATATCTCACAATGGACAAAAATAGGAATGCTTCTTCTCACCCTCTGGGAAGTAGAGAAGCAGCATTGGTACCAAGGACAGGATCGCGTGGTGGCCGAGAAGATGGACTTTGGGGTCAGAATAGCTTGCATTCCAATCCGTACCATGAGGTTGTACCACACAAATCAGCCACAAAACCTCGGTAGTTTAGCAGAATTCAGTTTATTCCTCACTCTGGCCAAGTCTAAGTGGGCAGGATGACCCTCTTCCGTATCGTAGCCTTTGGAATATGTGACCGCCGAGGCTTCTTCAACAGAGAAAAAGTAAGAAGGTTTGTGCCAAATGTTTTTAAGGGTCAGGGCTGTGAATGGTCATATCATGTCCCCTCTCAACCTACTGGCCAGAATCCAGTTGCATGACCCCAACCTAACTGAGAGGTAGAAGCTGGGAAATGCAGAGAAACACATGGATATTTAATCTTTAATTCTCACATCTGTAAGATAATGATTGTAATGTTGATCTTGTGGGATTATCATAAAAGATAATACTACTGAGCCTAGTGCCTGACATCAAGGAAAAAACTGGAGAAGTGGCATCTTGAAGTACTAGAAAGCTAAGTCACTACCTTTTTTGTGACGTCTTCCAAATGCAATCCTAAGGACCTTTGTCTTAAAACTGCAGATCCCAAGGGATGTCTCTTAATGACTAAGCCAGACTGTGTCTACCTCTAAGGATCATTTGCTTAATTAGCAGAGACAAGACAAACAAGCACACAGCCAAGGATCAGAAGAGTCAGAAGCATTAACCTGCTTTTCAAGTGAGGGCTTGGCGAGATGAAGAAGCAGGAATAAAGGAAAAAGGAGAGAACTTTTCAGCTCATAAAAAGAAGGGTCAACTTTCAAGATGCCAGGGGAGCCCCCAGGATCGGCAGAGGCCCTTCCATCAGGGCAGAATTATCTCTCTTTCTGCACTGTATCCCCAACACCAGGGACAGGACCTGGCCACGGTGGATGCTTAACGCATGCTGGTTTTATTGTGTGGGCCCCTTGTGTTCGGTGGCATGGTGGCCTGGGGCTAGTCAGTGAGATGTCAGTGGGGGCCCTAAGCCAGTTAGAGCACTTCCATCTGCATATACACACATGCACACATATATATTATATGTTACATATATTATATGTAGTAATACACATATAATATTTATATATAATATAATTATATGATAATACACACATACCTATATAATATATATATTTCACTACTATTTACAAAATTTTTTTTGTGTGTGAGAGGCCAACTATTTTGTATTCCAGAATGAAACTTAAGTGTATGTCTAAGATGAATGCATTTGAAATAAGAGATCTTAAAAACAGAATGGAGAGAAGTTGCCATCAGTTAGAGCAGAGGTCAACAAACTTCTCTGTAAGGGGCTAGATAGTAAGTCTTTTTGGCTCTGGGAGCCATAGAGTCTGTGTCACAGCTCTGCTGCTGTAGAGTGAAAACAGCCATATACGACACATCAGTGAGTGTAAGGGACTATGTTCTAATAAAATGTATGATTAATGAAGTAGGAATTTCATATTATTTTCACAGGCCACAAAATACTACCCTCCTTTTGATTTCTTTCAGTCATTTAAAAATGTCAAAAAAAAAAAGGAGTGCCTGGTGGCTTAGTGTTAAGCGTCTGCCTTTGGCTCAGGTCATGATCCCAGGGTCCTGGGATCGAGCCCCGCATCAGGCTCCCTGTGTCTCTGTCAACTAAATAAATAAAATCTTAAAAAAAATAAAAAATAAAAATAACAATGTTAAAAAAAAAACTATTCTTAGCTCATGAGAGGTATATAAACAGATATTGAGCTGAACCTGCCCTATGGGCTGCTGTTTACTAACTCCCGAGTTAAGAAAAATTCACCACGTCTTTGTCATCAGACCACGTCACAGTCTTACTTCAAAGATGTTCCTATGAATGAAACTTATTTCTCAGTGTTCTAGAGAAACAGAATGTACTCTGTAGCCCACTTATTTGCATATACAAAATATGGTATAAATACAGAGCAAACATGAAGGCCCTTAACATCCCAGTAGAGCAGCCTCCTCAAGTCTAGTTACTGAAATCTGTGAGATTAATATTTGGATATGCATTTCCCACAAAGACAAACTTCAGATGGGACATTAAGCTGTACAGTAAAGTCTCAGGAAATCATAGTGCTTAGAAGACAGGTCAGCTCTCGCCTGGTTTCCCTGAACACATGGCCCTTTGTCGCGCGTCTTAGATTTGGTTCTATTATTTATGTTGGGCCCACACTGATGGTGAAGAAATGGTCAGATTATTGCCAGTCTGGTCAAATGATGGCATAAAGCAAAACAAAACAATCAACCCAAACAAATAGTCTACTGAAAATGCATTTTCTAGACCCTTCTCTTTACCCTATCAAGCAAGAGCAAAGAGCACTTGGTATTTATTAATAATAATTAAAAGCAATCAGTTCTGAGAGCCTGCCAGATTTTGTGTGCAAAGGCCAAAATGGGGAAGGATGATCTTAAATTGCTATGGTCTTGGCTTACGTAGCATCTTGCAGGAAACTTGCCTGGTACCCCAGGGGCCGCAGATGAATTTGCTAATTCTCAGTATATTCAGGAAGACGTTGTGTGCTGAACCTGTGCAGAGCGCCAACTGCAGGCGGATGGAGAGTGCACTTACGGTGCTCAGCTGAGCTGGAGGGAGGGCTGTGGGGCTCTAAGGGTGAAGAGCTGAGTCCAGGAGAGGCCACAGAACACGGAACTGGAGAGCTGGGCTTCCAGAGTGAAGCTGCCTGGGCTGGATCCTGGCTTTGCCACCTAGCCACGTGACCTTAGGCAAATGGCTTAAATTTTCTGGGCCTTCTTTTTCTCACGTGGGAAATGAGCCCCATCAGAGTACCAATAGGATTGTGAAGAGTAAGTGATGTATATACGTAAAGAGGCTAAAACTGTGCCCAGCACATAGCAGGCACTCAGGACAAGTTAGCTTTCGTAGATTTCAGAGCAGTGGTGTGATGGAACAGGAAGCGCGCTGCCAGGGGGGCAGGCCAGGTTATCACAGTTCCCCAATGATTTATGATCCATGGGTCCTTCAAGAGCCATTTTACCTCTCTGGTCTCTAGTTTTCTTCCCTGTAGAGTGAGGACCAGAATGCCTTCTGTATCTGCCTGATGGCAGAGGGCTGGACCCCGTGACTTTCCGAAGAGTCCTCCGATGGCAATATCTGAAATTAAACCGTCAGCTAGCATGACACAAGACTGGATAGTTAGGGACGCCTGGGTGGCTCAGTGGGTTAAGCCGCTGCCTTCGGCTCGGGTCATGATCCCAGGGTCTTCTGCTCGGCGGGGAGCCTGCTTCTCCCCTCCTCTCTCTGCCTGCCTCTCTGCCTACTTGTGTGATCTCTGTCTGTCAAATAAATAAATAAAATCTTTAAAAAAAAAAAAAAAGACTGGATAGTCAGTCCCAGCTAGCTATTGGGCCAATCGAAAAGCAGCAGCAAAAAAGAGAGAGATCGAGAGAGAGGGAGAAAGAAGGGAAGAAAGAAGGAAGGAAGGAAAGAAAGGAAAGTGAAGGGGAGGGGAGGAAAGGAAAGAAAACAACAAATAATTTTTAAAGACTTTCATTCACATTATTTACAACATTAAAGGAAATTTAAAAGGTATTTTCTTTTTAACACAAAGCAATCAAACAGTGGGCACTAGACAACTATTCACCTGGAGATCACAAAGATCCACACAGCTGATAATGATAAGTAAGCCACCGCCCCTCATCTCATTCCACCCCTACCTGGCCCTACTCATACAATTTTTGTGAAATGACATTCTTAGAAAATCTGAGGGTGCTAAGGGGTTGAAGCCAGGGATGCCCACACAAGCAAGTGTATCTCGTTCAGTTTTAGAGACAATAGAAGCTTGCCCTAAGTCTGGTCTGCCTCTTATATTCTTCTGGCTTCACATGAAAGCCTGTGCCAAGGTGAGAGGCTGGACCATTGCAAACCTAGCTCCAGGCCTCAAAATAAAGTAATCAGAAACACTCGTCCTGCTGTCAGAGCCGGTAAATTTCACTCTTACTGCATACAAATAAGAAGTGGGTGAAGGCTACTTCAGAAGAGGACCAAGGGTACGCTTTCTTTTGAGAAATGGCTTCAAAGCCTCAGTGGCGAGGTGCCTCGTATCTCCTGGCTCCCAGAATTAGCTCTGTCCAGTTAGGATGATCCTAACTACTAGCAGTGGAGAGTTCATTTAGTACGGGTTGGGGAAATGTCAGGGGCACCTTCAGAATTTTGTATGGTGGTCTTGGATGAGACTCAGGTCCTCTGAGGGGTCTTCTGGTCTCTTGGCCACAGATTGTGTCCCCCACAGGCAGCCCTAGAGAGTACCCACCCTTCCTATAGGTTGGGTGTAAGATCCCCAAAAGATCTGTAGATCAAACTAGAAAGGGGGATGTTGCTCGTCCTGTTGGGCATAGTCTCTCCCTTAAAGGAGCTCCAAGTTCTCAGTGATTCTAGAACACCACGCCCTCCATTCCAGGTACCCTAAACTGGCTGCAAAACACCGGGAGTCCAACACAGCCGGCATCGACATCTTCTCTAAGTTCTCCGCCTACATCAAAAACACAAAGCAGCAGAACAACGCTGGTAAGTGGCCCCCTTCCACTCAGAACTCCTGATAGCCCTGCCCACTACCCAGGACATCTCAGACACCCGGGTCCAAGAAGCATCTGGAAAGTACTGTTCACGTTTACCCACATCCGTGTTCCGCATGACACAGGGAGAGGGGTGTAGATCCTTCTTTTTGTCTAGTGCAGGAGAAAAGGCTAGTGGGCCTTTGTGCTGAATTTGGAGGGAGGGAGGCAATTTGTGTTCTGAGCCCGTAATGGTCTGCACAGAAGTTTCCTGCCTCGGCCATGCGGCTGGCCATTTGTCCCAGATTCACGACCTTGCCTGGGTTCTTGGGAGGCCCTGCCTGGGACCACATATTCCAGCTTCCTTCTGGTCCCTGCAGGCCTTCTGAAAGGGTCATGCAGAGGTCATGGTGGGACAGCACCATCACCTAGTGGGTGAACACTGCAGATGGAGCCCCGCCCTCTGCTTCCCCCCCTGCTGCAAGTGCAGAGGATACTGGGGGAGCCGCAGCTCAAAACCTGGCCCATCCCTCATCCGGCCTTGGCTTCAGAGCCCAAGTCTAGTTCTCTTGTGAGGGCTTCTCAGAGGGGTCTGTCTCGGTGCCTCATTTAAGCTCCTAGCACTTTAAGTACCTCATTTGGCTTTTCCTTTAAGAACTAGACAAAGCAATTTGAATAGAACCATCAAACTGAGTACGTGTCACACTTGAAAAACTGTGTTAAGACCTAGGAGGAAAAAGGAGTTTTGTTGCCTCCCAGTGGGAGAATGAGACAGGCTTAGGGGCAGAAGCCTGGAGCCCAGCACAGGGCCAAACAGAGCAAGACCTGCAAGAGTCTTGGTGAATGAATGAATGAACGAATGACCATCAAATGAACACACAATGGGCCCACACTTGGTGGGATATGCTATACGTTTCAGGAGCTCAGGGGAGAAAGGCATCTTTTTGGACGAGGTGACCAGGAAGGGCAGCTATCATGAAGCAAAAGGGAAGACATTTTGACAGGAACAGAGTTGGTGCAGTGGAAAGTAAATATTTTGGTAACAGTTACTGGGGGCCTAGATCGTAAAAGGCACAGACTAGATTCTACAATAATTAGAAAAAGATACTTTTCCAGCCTTGAAGACCTGGTTGGTATAGGAGAAAAGGGTGAAATTAGCAAAAAGTCAAATAGCAAGAAGAGAGATAAATGGTGGCTTCGTCAAGGGAGTCTGAATCGCTGATTAGCTGTGCTGTGAAAGGGAAAGCTGTGTCTGCCAGAGATGTTCAGAGCAGGAAGGATTTACCTCAGGGCCTTTGAGAAAGCTGCTCTGAGGGGGTTTCAACTGGGTTTCAGGAGGCGAAGGAAGAGTCAGTGGGCTTTGAGTAAATGGAGGAGGTCGTGGGGGTGGGGGTGGGAAAATGCCAGCGGCAGAGACTGAAGAAAATGACCAGAGCCTGCAGAGCCAGCCTGGGAGGCCGGGGTTTATCTTGGGGGCCACGGCAGCCATTAGAGGGGCGTGAGGAGGCACGAGAAGGAGACCAGTCTTCAGGGCCAAGAAGAAGAAGAAGGGATGGGGAGAGACTTTAAACAAGTGCAGTGCTCCTGCTTCCCTGCTGTTTGGACCTTGGTGGGTGAAGGAGTGTTCCCGACAAAGCCATGTCCACCGGGGACTCGAGATTGAGGCCTTATCTGCAAATGGGGTCCAAGTAAGAAGGGGAGAGGGAACACAGAGACCCAGGGGACTATTCGTGTGAGGGTGGAACAGGGATTGCGTTGTGACCACCAGATTGGGGGGGGCCACCAGAAGCCGAAAGAGATGAGGAAGGGCCCTCCGGAGAGCCTCAGGAGGGAGCGCGGCCCTGCTGACACCTTGATTTTTGACTTTTGGCCTCTAAAACCGGGAGAACAGATTTCTGGGGTGTTGAGCCACCCACTGTTGTGGTGGGGCTGGGACCCGAAGGCAGCCCCTCAGGGTCTCGTGAGCCAGGGAATTCAGCTCTGGTTTTCAGATCCACATCCAACGCCCTTTGCTCTCAGCCACAAATACCTTCCTTCAGACTTGTCAAAGCACCCTCAGAAGGATTATCTCATTGGAACCTTCCAGAGTTTTCAAGTTACAGATGCCATTGACATCGTATCCATATTTACAGTTCTCTGATCCCAACCCCAAAGCAGCAGTTTCCACTGAACATCCCGTATCGGTTTCTTATAAACTCAAGGCTCTCCAGTTTCCATTGTTTCCACTTCTTCTCTTTCCCCCTGTTTTTCTCTGGGTTGGGTTCTGCCCCTGTGACTTATGCCTAAACTCATCTGTGCATTTCAGAGCCCCAGCCTTTCTGCTGTCCCAAAGAGCCTGTCCCCATCACAGCCCTTGGCATGGGGGTTCTTCTCTCCTGCCTTGAACTGGACTTTGTGCATTTGTTCCTTCCCTGTAACCATAGCCTGCCTACCCTCCCACCACCCTCCTCCTCCACTTTCCCTTCCCTTCACCCCTACCCTCCAGTTCTGGTCTTCTGGGTCCAGAAGTTCTTAGGCTCAGCGAGCCAGAAGCCAAGACAGAGAGTAGCTCGGTGGCCCACTGCACTCAGCCACTTGCCCCAGAGACAGGTCACACCCTGCTCTGCTTCCTGCCAGCTCTGTTGCCAGCGGCTCCCCTGGAGGCTGCAGCAAGAGACCCCAGGTTTCCGCTGACACCCCTCCCTACGCTTCTTTCCCATTTCTTTCTCTGGATCTTCAACTCTGCATCTATTCTTTCAATATCCCTTCTTTAGATTCTCCCTTTCGTGTTTTCAACTTCATTATCTCTTGAAAAGAGCCCTCCCTCCCACCTTACCGCCTGAAGCCTTTCAGTCCCCATAGATGCACTGGCCATGGCGGTGTGCCTTTCCTGCCCTCTTGACATCAAAGTGTGAAAAAAACCAAAACGGTGAAGTGGTCCTGCCCAGTGGGTCATCTCTCCACTCCCATGGTGGATACTGGGACTGACATTCAAAATGTCCCTGTTTCGCAAAACCTCAAAAGTGCCCAGCTACTGAGACCCAGTCCCATCCAGGGGAGCACCCACAGCTAGCACACAAGAGAATTGTCCATTAGTTTGTACATTCGGTCGTTCACTTATTCATTCAGCAAACATGGGTTGCTTGGAGCGGCTACAAGCCCAAGCTAAGGTTTCAAGGGCATTTCTTGTGTACCAGGTACTGTGCTAGATTCTAGAGGGGTCAAGGCAAATGAGACCAAGTCGTTGCCCTCAAAGAGCTAACTGGTGGGGGGGTGTGGAAAACATATGAACAGGTGACTCTTGGCCTGTGTTGGGACTCCACATCTGCCGTTTCTAGCTGTACAATTTTACTAGAGAGACTTCTCTCTAAGCCTCTGTTTCTGCATCTATAAAATATACTCAGGAAGACTTTTAGTTTCTGCATCTGCCAAAAAAGGTGATTAATAGCATGGCCAGGTCTGTAATGCAGATTCATTGACTCTGTAAGTCAGGGCCTACAAACTCTGACCCGTGGGGAATGTTCACTTACTGTTAACTTTGATTATGGCTGCTACTGAAAAAATGAGGCAAACATGAATATTGGTATCAGAAAATCCCACTTCAGCTCTTATTTCCACCACCCCAGCCAGCACTTCCAAATCTCACGCTCACATCATCTCATTTCTACATGTTTAATTTTGTTTCCCACATTCTTGGTGTCTTCTCCTCTCTAAGGCTACAGGGAGGAGGGTCCGCAGCCTGGGCCTGTCTGTTACACCTTCAGGATTGTAGCTTTCGACTCCAGCTTAGGGTTTTGTGCTCTAGTTTTGTGTCTGTCACTGTACGACGGCCTCCTCCCTCCATAGCCACCCCAGCCAGGTCCCCTTGGTCTGCTGAGAGCGGATCCCCCCTCCATGGCCTGCCATGCCCCCTTCTCAGACTTGTTCTTCACTTCGCTTAAAGACAGCCTGGACTTTCTCATGAGATTCTCGCTCTCCCTCCCCCTGCACACACGCTCTCTAAATAAATAAAAAAAGAATCTCAAGACCCCATACTAGTCAGAGGTGACATGGCCTTACTTTCTGGCCACTTGGGATTTCTCCCACCACCACCCTGGTTTTCAGGCAATGCAGGGACTTTGTTTCCCCATATCTCAGAGACTGGCGGCTGTGTGGCGGTTCACCTTAAAGACTGAAATCCATTGCCTGGGTTCAGACCCCAGTTTCCCTCTCTTCTTGCTGGCCTGGGGACACCAGGCAAGTTACTGCAATTCTCAGTGGGGTTCAATTTTTTCATCTGTAAAGTGGGGGCAGGGCAGTAACTGTCCATACCTTGTAGGTGTGCCAGGAACAGTGCCGGCACTGGGTTCAAAGATCAGCTCTTTTTTCATTCTGTTCAGTTAGTCAGCATACAGTTCAGCATTAGCTTTTGATGTAGTGTTCAGTGATTCATGAGTTGTGTGTAACAACAATCATATATGCTGAACATAATAATAATAATAATTTTTAAAACAAATGCCAGCTCTTGTTCTGTGCTGTTATCCAGGGGCAAACAGGTACACCTCAGCAGAGAGGTCTGGGGTAAAAGTGTAGTTTGAGGGGGTGTAAATATATAGTACAGTCTATGAGTGAGAGAAAGGGAGCACTAGGGACAGCATGAAGGTTCACCCACACTTAGGGGAGAGCAACAGAGAGAGGTTAGGGAGGAAGGTTAAGAAGGATTGGCCAGGGAGTGAAGAAGAAATCTGGGAAAGGCAGAAGACAGGGAAGGTCCTGAAGCTGAGGAAGGAACATTAGCTTTGTTTTGTTTTGTTTTTAAGAGCGATCTGTGGTACAAAATGCTATGCAAAGGATCATGAGAGGCTTCGTGCTGTGCACAGCTCCCTGGAGGGGTCCCCAGGGGTCATTCTCTGACTGCAGCCCCTTACCTGCAGCAGCCCATTCCTCAGATCCTATACGGCAAGTGGGCGTCCAGGCTGGCCAGAGAAGCAGGGCCCTTCTCCCTTGGGGAGGCGAGGGGGTATAGACAGAGGAGGAGACCGCTCTGAGTGGGACCAAGAGCCCACCGGGAGGCAGTGCTTGTGGCCCTGAGAAGGGACGTTCTCAGCGTGCAGAGAGCAGCCCTGGGCATGGGGTTGGCTGTGGAAGTCCCTGCTCTGAGCCCCTGCAACGTACTTTTTTCATCCAGCAGAGGCAGGTAGCGTCCTGGGTTCAGCAGTGAAGGTTTGCAGCTGAAGGATCAGGGGAGGGCACCAGCTTTGTCCATCCCGCCTTTGGCGCATCTCGTAACACAGGGGCAGTCAGCTCTGTCCCCACCGCAGTCGCCTGTCTGCCCTGCTGCGTGGCTCAGAGGCAGAATCCGGCAGTGGCCTGGCCTCTACCTTCAGCGGCGTGTGGGTCTCCAGCTCTCACATCATGTCCTCGGTCTCTCTCCAAATGTATTGGCGTCTGGCCCTACGGCTTCACTCTCCTCTGAGATGCCATTGAGGCGCATGGAGTCCCTGGCCAGAGAAGGGCAGTGGCCCGGACTCCATGGCTCTGGCTTTCCTGGCTCCCGTGCCCCACCCTGGCTCCTGCTCCCGGCCGCTGGGACGACCCTGCTCCTCCGCTCCAGCCTTTCCTTCCAGGGCTTGCGTCCACCCCCTCCTTACACATGTCTTCTCCACTCCGTCTTCTACGGCGATATGGGCTTTTCTCTCTGCGTACCCATCCTACACTGTGCACGTCTAACCCTCAAAATGCTGTTTGAACAGACTAAACATCTCTGCCAAACCCCTTGGCTTTCAAGAAATTCATTTTATCTGCTGACACTAGTCCGGCTGTAAGCTACTCTATTTTACTTCATTTTTCACAATCTTTCTTTTTCCTTATGCTTCAGTCCTATTCAGTCCACAAGTTTCTTTCAGGTTTTGAACATAGGGCATGTGCTGGGTGATTAACAAAGGGGTCTAACCTGCATCTTTAGTTCTCTGTTACTCACTATGTTTCAAGTCCTTTTTACATTTCTTCCAGCCCCATTCCGTTTCCCACACTTGACCTTCCTGCCCAGGATCATTACCATGTGGTTGTCGGTATTCTTAGGCACTTTTCCCATTTTCTTCTTGCTTGGAGAGGGAGTGGGCATACACATGCACGTAGACTAAGGCAACAACCCTGTGTTTCTCCTGTCCCGTTCACACCAGCACATCGCCATCCTCGTGTGCATGCCAGCTTCCGAGGGACTCTCTTTCCTTACCTCCCACGGTGTGTGAAAAGCCCCCCCAGTCTCTTTTATCTCACCCATACGTCATGTGAAGCCTTATGGCTTTCCCTAGCCACAAAACACACATACATGTCAGGCTGCTGGTACCCCATGTTTCTGAGCCGAATGATTTTTTCCCCGGTTTGGGTGTTGCGAGGCTTCCTTGGAATCTCCCTCGTCTCTTCTTTCTTCAAGTGCAGCATTCTCTTGTATTTTTGCCTTTGTGTTCTTCCGTCTAATGGGCGTTTTTATTTTCAAATGTATCCTCACTCCGCGGCTCCACAAAGGCTTGCTGACTGTTCGGAGGGGCACGTAATGTACAACCACGTGGCATACACGAGAACGGGGTGCGAAAGGAAAGCCAATGCCACACACAGACATAGACCACAAATTTGGCACTAAACCTTCTAGCACACGAAGCCCAAAGGGACTCTCTGGTCAGCTACAGTTTGGTTCTCCCCGTAGACAAAGACATACCGACCTTCCAGAAGAGGAACTAGTGTTACTGATCTGGGGGCTGGAGTCCTGGCACGGAGGAGCCTCTATTTTCACGGGCTTTGGCCTTTGCCTTGTGTGATTTCCCTTCTCTTTGTCTGTAGACTCCACGCCGCTGACTTCACGTTTCTGTGACTTCTGTCCGCTTTCCCCTGCAGGTGCCTACTTCGCCTTGCCCCTTCCCCCAACCCTGGTCAGATAAATATTTCAGGCTTTTCTTGACTTATACCCCTTTTCCCCCTAAAATGCATTTTTTTTCTTTTTTCTCTCCATGTATCTTAAGGGCCCTGAGAACCCCCTGTAGCTTCAGGCCTATTCTACCAGCTTTCTTCCTGCTTTTTTGTCATTTCCAAGACTCAGATTAGCCCTCCCACGCATGTCTGTTTTCATCATGAGGCTCAGGCCCCTGAGTGGGCTGCCTTTGCAAAGATGTGTCCCTCTCCATTTATGGACGACTTGTGCTATCCTACCATACCCTTCCTAAAGTATTTGTCCTAATAAAATACTTCTACCTTCCTAAATAAAGCCCTAAAAGCCTTCCTTGTGTACCAAAGGTGTGCTGGGACACAGTGCTGTGTGTTTGGAGTAAAGTCCCACACCACAGACTGAGCTGTCTCTTTAGCTTTTGCTCTTCCTTAGTTAGAAGTGTCGCGGCCATATTTTCCAAACTGAAGATCAGATGTCTAACAAATTGCTTTCATTGAAAATAATCCAATTATAAGAAATTGGTACTGTCCCAGAAAATCCAGGACACATGTCCCCAAATGAAAAGCACCTGGTGGGGCTTAGCCCTCTGCTCCCCCTTCTCCCCAACCCAAATCCAAACCCGGCAGCCACCACAGGGGAAAGGAGAGTATATCACGGTTCCTACCACCTCCCGACCCCAGATCCTTTGCTGAAACACATGCTCCTTAGCCATGAAGCTCACTGAGCAGTCCTGATTCTGTTTGCAAACAAAGGCCAGCGTTTCCTCCTTCCTGAGACTCGCATCAGTGGCTTCACGTCCTGAGACCTGGAAGCAAGGAGTGGGCCCTGTGGGCTTATTCTGAGAAAATTGGCGATCACAGCCACATATCAGGAAGAGGACTCTTGGAATGTTCTAGAAACCTCGGTGAGCTCATCTCATCATTGCGATGATCATTCTCACTTTATGGAAGTGTCATTGAAGGATGGCACTGCACATATTAACACAATATCATATTAACACAATATCAGTTACTCTCATCCTATCCCTCTCTCTTCCCCTCATCTTCCCCCAGAGCCCTCATGTATGGTAGCATGACCAAGCCATATGCACCTGCTTTCCTTGCTCCTTTCTCCACTCAGGCCTGAATCTTCAAACTGTTCTGATTTCTTTCTTCTAAAAGGTGCCCCTTGCAGTGAGCCATGCTCCTGGCTGATGCTGATGGGAAAAGATTCTGTCTATAGCCCTGGCCATCATTCTTTCCCTGCCACATGCCCAGTGGTTTGTGTCCACACGAGCTCATTCCTGCCCTTCCACCTTGCAGCCTGCCTGTCTGGTTGACCATTCCAGCAGACGGGATCCTCTGGCCACCTGCTCTGTGTGCACCTCCCTGTCCCAGTGGCCAAGTACCTGCTTCCTAGCTATACCCCTCACTCCCTTCTAGTAAAATCTGTCACTTGACAAGGCCAACCCCACTTGATGTATGGAATTTGAGGCTCATAGGCTTCATCCCAACACTAAGAAGTTTAGTTAAATCTGTACGATGGGCTGCCAACAAAAGAAGTGAGTGTCCCATCACTGAAGGGGCACAGAAAGAGGCTGGACCTGTGGAGGTAGGAACTGCCTGATCCAAAGTGTCATCTATTGTAAGACCTCATTATTTAAATTACCAGTAAAAAACAGAAAATGCTTTCAGATAAACAAAAATCCTTTCATTTCAACTATAACATGTTGATTGTGAGAAACAGCCTGATTTCAGAGATGTCAAGTATGAAAAAATGAAACATGAGAGGTAGATGATTCCCATAAACTTTCCCAAATGGAACATTCTATAATTTGCTAGAAGCTCTGCCATGGAGCATCAGATCCTCCTTACGCTTGGCCTTGAGTGATGCCTTTGGAAAGAAAGTGATTTGAGGTCAGCATTACTTTCAGATCCCTCTAGGCTGTCCGTCCTAACTCCATATTGGCTGAGGGGTCAGCTGTGTCCCTGTCTTTCATGCCTAGAAACACATAGCACCTGTCTCATAGGTTAGGGATAGGCAAGCATTTGCTTCCTTCCTTTCTTCCTTCCTTTCAGATTTTATTTATTTATTTGAGAAAGAGTGAGAGCAGGAGCGGGGGGAGGGGCAGAGGGAGAGGGACAAGCAGATCCCCGCTGAGCAGTGTAAGAGCCCAGTGACGGCTCCATGCAGGACTCCATGTGGGACTCCTCGATCCCAGAACCCTGAGATCATCACCGGAGCCAAAGGCAGACACTTAATTGATTGAGCCATCCAGTCTCCCCCCGTCCAAACATTTTCTATGAAGGGTCAGATAAATATTTCAGACTTTTCAGACGACAGAGGCTGTCCCAGCTGCTCAGCACACTGTTGGAAATATAAGGGAACCACAGACAACATACAAGCAAGAGATTGTGGCTGTGTTCCCATACGGCTTCACTTATGGACACCCACCATTTGAATTTCACATCCTTTCCACGGGTCATGAAATGGTCTTCTTCTGAATTTTTTCACCCATCCCCAAATGTAAAAACCATTCTTAGCTTGAGGGCATTGCAAAACGACCAGTGGGCTGCATTTGGCCCTTGGATAATAATTTGCTGACCTTTGTCTCAGGCAGTTTCAGATTTTAAGAGCAAGTTCTCTTAATTTCTGTACCTCTCAGCCTCCTCCTCCTCTATAATAGGGAGATTCTAACAGTGTTCTTTCTTGTAGACTTGTCATGTTAATGAAATGAATGAATGCAGTAAAGCCCTTAGGGCAGTTCCTGGCACATCATAGGCACCACTGTGGGATAGCTATTGCTACTTTGCTGCTGCTAATTTCATAAATTCTCCCCCAAATTCCCTGGTGTAGGCTCTCCGCCCCGGGTGGCCCTCCTCTCATTGAATGTAGCAGCATGTGCTGCCCTCTTCTGGCAGCGGGAGGGATCTGCGCCGGGGGGGGGCTGATCCTGTTCAGCCTGGAGAGGCCTGTGGATTTTCAAGCATCCTCTTCACAGGAGAACCCAGTTATACCCAAGTTTTGGCTGGGGCTTCAAGAAGAGGCCACATCTTCCTTGGGGACTCAAAGCCATCTTCCATTCTCAGTCCCCCACACCCAGGGTGGGGCATGTCCAGCAGACCCGATGGATCTCCGGAGAGGCCGCTGGTTACCTGCTAACCAGATGCCCTCATTGCTTCTCTCTTCCTTCCCTCTTCTCCTTCTACCACCTCTAGTCTTTACTTTTACGAACTTCCTGGACCTAAAATAGGAAAGTGTTTGACAGGATTCAAAGCGGCCGGGGAGGGCCATTAGCCCAGAACCAACAAGCCCCTTACCATCAAAGGCCTTCTCCCAAAGCGTGCTGAATGCGAACTGCTGTTGGGGGGTGAGAGTGGGGAGGCATGAGGCGGAAAGTTTTTCTGGATCCCCCAGGATGTGGCGAGCCGTGTTTAAAAGAGAGTGGATATTTATTATCCCAAGCCATTTCAATCACGAGGGGATTATTTCCTCCTCCTCTTCCTCCCTCCCAGCCCTCGGCCCCACGTTCTGGTGGTGGGCCCAGTCTGAAGGCCGTGGCCTCTCCAGGGGGATGGGTACGGCCCCACCTCTCATTGAGCCCCCGTTCTCTGGGGAGAGCTCAGGCGATATGAAAAAGGTAGGAATGTGAGCTCTAATGACTCCGCTGAGGCACAGAACCCAGCAAGGTGGCAGTGGGATTCCAGGTCTATCCTGTCACGAACACTGACCTGTTCGTTTGGAGAAAGACAGCTGTGTCCCAACTCGGGACAACTGGTTCCCCGGACAAAGTCCTCAGCCGGAGCAGTTATCATGGTGGAGACTCCTGGGTGGTCCCTGGACCACCACAGTGGTGAGGATAACGAGGTGACTGTCTTGCCACTTCCTCATAAAGCAGCCATTGCTGTCTCGTTTCAAAAACGCCTCTGGTCATAAAGGAACCCTTCAGGCTGCCTTCTTTGGCCACCCCTGCGTGCCAAGAGCCAACTCAGGATATTTTGTTTGTTTGTTTGTTGGGTTAAAGTTTTGCTTTGATTAGCATTCTTACAAAGAAAAACAAATAACCTAGGCTCTGTGGGACCCACCTCCGAGGCTTGGTGAGTCCTGTACCCATGCGCCCCCTCCCAGGCAGCGGATCCTTGAGGCTGGGAGCAAGAGGGAGGGGAAGGGCTGAGTATTTCCTTCTGGCACCTCCCAGGAGTTGCCCAGGGGATTCCTCTAGAGGGCCTTTGATTTGGTTCATTATTGAGGCGGATGCCGGCAATTTCTAATTTAACAAATTTCACTCCTGAACCAGATCTTTGGAGGGCGGTTGGTGGTGGCATGGCACGCTGA
Organism: Taxidea taxus jeffersonii; assembly: GCA_003697995.1. NCBI lineage: Eukaryota > Metazoa > Chordata > Mammalia > Carnivora > Mustelidae > Taxidea > Taxidea taxus. The sequence continues at coordinate 23,740 of RCUC01165299.1, forward strand.
CTGGGGCCAGAGCCGGGGGGGGGGGTTGGGGGGGGGAACGGTCCTGCGTGGGTGGGCGCATTCATTAGTGGAAGAAGCCGGTGTTAGCTGTGTGGGCTCCCCGGCTGGAGTAGAGCGGAGACCACCAACACCATTCCATGTGGTGGAATTTCCCGCTGTCTGACCAGAATGAGTTCGCCTGGCCTGGCCTGGCCTCACATCAAGGCCTGGGGAATAAAGGAACATTAAATGACTCATTTGAACCCTAGTTAAATGCTCTTTCACCCCTGGTTACCGTTACCTCATTCTGTGTACTCGGCACCTCTTGTCTTTGTGCAGTCTACACATGGGAGCTAAATATGTTTCTCTCTCTCCACATACACACACACACACACACACACACACACACACACACACACACAGCTCTTTTGTGTTCTGATATTTCTAGGTACTAGCCAAGGCCAATAGACAGCCCCTGAAATAAATGGCATGTACCCATTCATCTGAAAACATGTGCTTACATGTGGAGTTTTATTAGTGATGAGGCACGACATGGGTCTCACATCTTCAGTATTAAGCATGATGGTGTTTAGACCACAGAAGGGCAGTCGTCTGTGCTTGAGTCTGTCTACACTCCATCCCGTGCATGTGGGTCAGGAGAACGAACGTTTTGAAACGAAAAACGCCTACGAAAAGTAGTTGGTGACATGGGTCTGTGCTTAGAACCTCTCATCTATGATTAGCACACAGTCTAAGGGAAAATTCTCTCTTGTCTTGACTCTTGGTGGAGAGCAGGTCTGGGCAAAGTAGCATGTAGAATGGGTTTCACCATTTGGGGGGATGACAAGATATGAAATCCAGGTGGTGTCCCGAACCTTCTATCAAAAACATTGAGACACCTCAATGATAAACACTCCTTGTCAAGTTCAACACTGTCCCGTCCAGGCGGGATGGACCACGGTCTCTCCATGTCTCACAGGAGAGGTTGGTGCATGGAGCGATTGTTCAGAAGACGTGAGGGAGCCACGATGGTCACAGGACAAACCAGGCATTTCTCAGCTTTCAAACTCTTTTGCTACAAACTAAGTAATGGGAATTGAAATTGGGGGCTAAATCCAGTCTAGTATTTGGAATTATGTTCTATGATTGGAACTGTCTCTCAGCTGAGAACCTATAATGCTTTCATAACCTCTGTTATAGTAAATGGAGCCTCATGGTGGAAAAAAAAAGAGCTTTTTTCTGTGCCACATATAAAACCAATCAATAAGAACAATTGGAAGAGTTCTTTCATGAAGACCGTCAGTGTGGTGGTGGTAGTGGTGTTTACTTAAGTGGTATTTTTCTTATCATCCTTATTTTTATAAAACGCATTCAAGGAACATTGAACTGGTGTTAGAGGTGGAATTTCACCAAGAATCAGAAGTGAAGACACAGAAGACCAAATACTTGTGTTCTTTCAGCCAGAAGTTGGAGGTCAGACGATTTTTCTAGAAAGCCCTAGTCAAAGAAGCATTTAATGATCTGCGTCATAGTAAGAAAGATATTTCTCTGCGCCTATGTCCAGAACCCCTCCCATTCCTGAATATTCTAGAGAAGGGGGTTGAACCACATGATTCCTTTGTGTTGAGCTCTGACTCTGATGATCACGTGCCCATTGATGTTTGCAATGACGATTACCCACGTTTGGCTTCTGTTTGGGGGACCTCAAAGGCAGGTTTTATTCAACACTTGGCCCACGTCTGACCTTGGCCTCGGTCTCACCTGTGTCACCTGGCTTAGAGATGCCGGGTTGCTGATGACCTATCCTCGTTTGGCTCTGATGAACCCCCAGTAGGGCACACCAGGCCAAACAAATGATTTCCCTTCATCCACCCCTGAGAGACCAAATGTTATCATTACACGAAGAAAGGGAACCATTATAGGCCCTTTAATGAAATAAAGCCAGTTGCATAAGCATATAGAAAAATATAGAATTACATTTAAGGGGCCGTCACTTTTCCTCAAACCCCACTGAAGAGCTCATTCTTTCAACAAACACGTATTCAGTACCAAGCACTGTGCAAGGTGCTAGAATAATAATGGAATAAAGAAATATTGACAGTATCTATGTGAATTGGCAAAGGTTGTGTTTGGCCGCATGTCACAGAAACCTAATTACAGATGCTAAAGCAAATATTGATTTTATTTTCCTTAGCAAAAACCCAGGCAGCATTTTACTATGTGCCATGCCCTGCCCTAAGCACTCTTTATAAATGTTTACTTCTTAATAGGAGTTTGCTTTTCTCACATAACAAGTCCAGGGAGTAGAGAGGTCTGGGTGTTGTAGTTGCTCAAAGAGTCATGGGTCTAGGGGCGCTTGGATGGCTCAGTGGGTTAAAGCCTCTGCCTTCAGCTCAGGTCATGATCCCAGAGTCCTAGGATCGAGCCCCACATTGGGCTCTCCGCTCGGCGGGGAGCCTGCTTCCTCCTCTCTCTCTGCCTGCTTCTCTACCTGTTTGTGATCTCTGTCTGTCAAATAAATAAAAATCTTAAAAAAAAAAAAAAAGAGTCATGGGTCTAGATCCTTAGAGCACGAATCCTCTGTCTTTAATGTGTGACCTTCATCCTCACGTCACAAGATAGATACTCTGCTTCCAGACGTTAAGTCTGAGTTCTAGGCAAGGGCAGCTGTATCTGTCTTGTCTCTCCCAAAAGCCATTAATTTCCATGAATTTCCACTTCTCTCTCATTGGTCATACCAGGCATTTGGTCTTCTCTAGTAAAAGTCTGGGAAGAGAAGCGTTTTTAACTGGGACATTACCACTCTGAGGAAATCTGCGTTCATTTTAGTATCCAAGAAGGCGAGCATGAATATTTGCATATAACTCACTTTCGGCTTAAGGTGATTAAAAAAAAAAAACCTACAGTGAAAATAGCTGATCTAGCCATGCCAAAAAAAGCCATAGTATTTCGAATTCTCCTTTGGGGTTGACCAACTCTGAATCATTTCCCCCACATTAATTTTAAGAAATAGAAGAATAGGGGTGCCTGGGTGACTTGGTTGGTCGAGCATCTGACTCTTGGTTTTGGCTGAGGTCATGATCTCAGGGCCCTGGGATGGAGCCCCATGTACGGCTCTGTGCTCAGCGGGGCGTCTGCTTGAGATTCTCTCCCTCTGCCCCTTCCCCTCCCCGGCTCTCTTTTTGTCTTTCTCAAATAAATAAATCTTTAAAAAAAAAAAAAAGAAAAAAAGAAATAGGAGTATAAAATTGTACCCTTACGGGTGCCTGGGTGGCTCAGTGGGTTAAGCCTCTGCCTTCAGCTCAGGTCATGATCTCAGGGTCCTGGGGTCGAGCCCCACATCGGGCTCTCTGCTTGGCAGGGAGCCTGCTTCCTTCTCTCTCTCTCTCTGCCTGCCTCTCTGCCTACTTGTGATCTCTCTCTGTGTCAAATACATAAATAAAATCTTAAAAAAAATTGTACCCTTAATCTGCAACACTCTGACTTCAAACTTTAGAAGATGCAAGCCATGCAATTAAGGCAGCCAGTGGAGAGCTTCTCCTCCAAGACCATAATCCATGTGGAGGCAAGTTCGGGCTCCCAGAGGGCTGCTCTGAGCAAGGGGGGTGGAGGGTCTAATTGTGGCATGTTGGGGGACTTCTGCAAAAGTATCCCTCGACCCCCATCCCTGTGGAACTTACCCCTTAAGGTCACCGCGTTGCATGACTAGGAAGAACAAGGCTCGCTCTGGTGGGACTGTGGTTACGACAGCAGAGTCAGAGTGAAAGGACCAGCTGAATATTCAAGAAAACACTGCCTAACTCATCTGGGGTGACTTCCTCAGGGTAGAGAATAAGTCAAGCACAATATTTATCTAGCAGACTTTTTTCTTGCCACTCTAGGAACTTACTAGCACTTTTGCATGCTGTTGATGTTTTTTTCTACATCACGCAGCATCCCGCGTTGCACAGAAGAACGGCTCACTGTGTGGCAGAAGTAGTTCTAAGCTTCCAACAGGCATCACTCATGGCTATCCTACGAGCTCTGCTTTGTTAGGATCTCTCTTTTGCAGAGGAGGAAACTGAGGCGCAAGAGGTTAAGCAGCCTGCCCAAGCTCATAGGTGGCAGAGTCATGATCCCCATGCAGGCAGCCAGTCCCATCTTCTGTGCACCTGACCTCTATACATGATACATTGAAATAATCCATTATTTAAAAGGCATATGGTGCTGAGTTTTTAAACAAGAGTAGGCGGGTCATTTAGGAAACTGTGATCCAGTCAGTCTATAAACCATGGAAAAACTACCATGTGTGTTTCCCAAATATACTACACAATCCCAGCTTCGTTTGGGGAGTCCTCACTTAGCAGCCATGGGAGGCCGGGGACACCGAAGCTGGCCCACCCACCATGGATGCTGGACAGAGACGCGTTAACAAAGGAAAGAATGGACAGCCATTTGAGAGTTCACAGGACAGGCACAGAATAATGGACACCAGTAATCATTTAGATTTAGAGCTGTGGTGGCTGTGTTCTAAATTTGTCAGTGGCTCTTCTAGAAAAGATGTAGGCATTTGAGGATGAACAGGACAAAATGTGGTTAAATCACTTCAGCCTGAGTGTTGGGAGGGAGTGAGCACTGAGAAAGAAAGTGTCTAGGTCCAAATGCTGGACAGAGGAGGCAGAAAATATCTCCCTTGACTATGTTCATCGCTAGTGTTTGAACACGAAGACTGAGCCTAATCCATGGCTTAAAAATAACCTGTTCCAAAGTAACCATAAAAATCTCACAGTTTTCAGCCTGATTCAGTCCGCTACATAAACTACAACCAGCATTAATAGCTCCAGTCAGCATTTATGTCGTTCTTTCTATTAGCACAATGGTTTTTACAACCATTTATGAGTTTCTGGAAAGCCTAATAGAAAACACACATACATGTTTTACACGTTGGCCGTGGAAGATGCCGTTTGCATTGGGCGAAGACCGACCAGGCCAGGAGGGGTCGCCGCCGCCCTGCAGCTGAGGTCTGGGCAGGCCTCCCTAACCGGGAACACAGTCTCTGCGGGTTCCCCCAGCTCCCTCACGCCCTCCCTGGCCCCTGTCCGCTGCTCGCTCTTTACACTGCCTGGCTCCAGTCAGAGTCCGTCTTTTCTCCGTCTCTCTCTCTTCCTGTCCATAAGTTATCGCTGGGGGAGCTCACAGGGTACAGGGTGTGTGTACAAAAGGAAGCCTAAATTTGAAGACATACGTGATCATCTTTCTTCTTGAATTCACTGTGGCTTTCAGATTTAGAAAATTATTGGAATCTGGAAATGTCCATATCATGCATACCACCCTTCATACTTTTAAGAAAAAACATCTTATGAAAGGCATGCCAAGGTTGTCCTAAATTCTTTACCATGCTGGTATGTTAAACACAGCCGAATGATTACCAAAGATGTGCCTTAAAAAAAATATATATATATATATGTGTGTGTGTGTGTGTATACATATATATGTATATGTATACACATATATACACACAGATACATACATATTTTTCAATGCATGTGCTTTTTACATGCACACATCTATATGTACAATGTATACACATACATGTATATATAACATATGCCTATATATAACATATATGTATATGTTCACACACACATATAGTTTCTTTGTTGTTGGGAGTTATACTTTTCTTTTTTCTTTTTTTTTAAGATTTTATTTATTTATTTGACAGAGAGAGAGATCACAAGTAGGCAGAGAGGCAGGCAGAGAATGAGGAGGAAGCAGGTTCCCTGCTGAGCAGAGAGCTCGATGCTGGGATCATGACCTGAGCCGAAGGCAGAGGCTTTAACCCACTGAGCCACCCAGGCGCCCCGGGAGCCGTACTTTTCAACATGGGGAAATATCAGGTTGATCTGTGTTGATTGTGCACGACGATCCCCTGTTGGGATTGGGGAAGAATCTCTACAGAGGATCTGTTTCTTCTTCAGGGAAAAATCCCTGACTACCTGAGAAATACCTCAATGAAGTATAGACCCATTCACTTGGTGAATCTCTCCATCAAAGAGGGGGGGGTAAGGGACTTCCAACAGTGTCCTATATTCCAGTCCACCATAATTTTAAGACCTGAATTCTACCTTCTTACTGGAAAGAACCATGGGAATTTGTCACTGAATTCACCCCCCAGTCAAGGCTGAGATCTTTTCTAGAACAAACAAATAATACCCATGGCAGCAAGAGCTACACAATCCTGTCAAGCTCAGCTGACACCGCAAGAGGGAGCAGTAGGGAACCTGTTGAAGTTGCCACTGTGTTTTGCTTTCTCCCAAACCACTGTTTGTCTTCCCACCTTTCCTGTTTCCACCAGTGCCTAGAAATGGAGGCCTGGGAATAGCTTCCCACATGGGAGCCCCTGGGTCTTTCAGAGCTAGAGTCCCTCTGACAACGTCCTCCTCTCTGGCTGTGAGGCCAAGACTAGTGTTCTTGGTCTCATGCCAAAGGTGGACATGAATTCTCCAAACTATCAGACCAGGAAAGTTTGACATGCTGCCATAGCCTGGAGAGAGCAACGCCAAATCCAAAAGAGATGATTCCAGGCAACTTGGAATCACAGGCATGTTGGAAATGCGAGTGTGCTCTCTGTTCCGAGCTGTCCAGCATTCTCCTTGCACCTGGGAAGCTCCTGAATGCTCAGAGAAGCTTCATCTCAGACACCCGGCTTCATTCTTTCCTTCCTTCACGTCCTCTTATAAACTGAAGTTTGACAGCTGTAATCATCAGAGCTAATTTTCTGTTAAGTCCCTCTATGTACCAGAGTCCACAGAAGATGTTTGACAGCAACCCATGAACCACTGTAATGAGTGCAGGATTTGACCTCAGATCTCTTGAAAAACAGAGTGGATGTGCCACTCCGTGACTGTGTCTCTGATCACAAGACCTGTCGAGGAAGCCTAGTGCAGGGCTATATGACCCCCCAACCCAGAATCTCTGTCCCCTTCCCTGTTGACACCTGTGAGGGGGTTAACATACCCAGAGGGCCAAGGCACAGGAAGGTATGGTGCACCACACCTGAAACAAAGCTTTGTTCCCATCTTCTACAACACTGCTGCCATTTCTGCCTCTGTGGTTGAGGACTGGGCATAGATAATGCTCGAGTCACAAAAGGACCATGCGGATCAGCTACTCCTTACCTACTGTGTGTTCCATAAGGGTTGCTGTGGGTCAGAGGGTATGAAGCCCAGTTCCCCAACTGCTAATAATTTTGCCTCTATGTGGTCAACCATTCATCCTTATGTAACTCAACTATAGCTGGGCTATATTTTCTGTCTTTAAGGACTTTTGCAACAGAGAAAAACCACATGACTCCCAATTCCTTCAACTTGAGAGATGAATGTAGAGCTTTGTGGAAGGCTTCTTATGGGGGAGGGATTTACACTGCCCAGCTCAAAGCCAAATGTCTCCTCCCCCATTCCACCTTAGAACATCTTTGTCTCTCCTTAAAATTGTCGTCCTTATGACAGCATTTATGTTTCTGTCCACCTGACCTACATCTCCTCTTCTCTCACCCCTATAATTCTCCTGAGCCTTACTACCGCTCCAGCCTCTTCCTCTTTCTTGGATCTTTGGCCCTCAGGCATCTGTGTAAAGCAATATGTCCTCTCTGTTTCTGAAGAAAGTCTTCTTCCTCCAGAAAGGTGAGAGAGAGATGATACTACATTCTTCTTATTTGATTTTTTTTTATTCTTGTCTCATTATCATTCATGTTTAAAACTATCAGATGTCAACAAGGTGTGGCCATCTTTGTATTTTCTCTCCAAGAATACATGGTGACCAGAGAAATCTCCATTGTGGCCTCCCTCAAACCACAGTTATGCTTTTTTTTGTTGTTGTTGTTGTTGTTATATTGACATGATCTCGAAGGAGATAAAAAGGAAAAGCTTCCTCCAGTCCTCCAGGTATTTCTCAATATTTAGATATTTCTTTCTTCATAGAAAACACTCATGTGAATTTCTCTCTTTTCATGAGATGTTCTATGTTACACAGACAATGTGACAGCATTGGCCTTGAGTAGAGGCAAAGTTAGTATTTGTTGCTGAGAAATGATGTGAAGGGTCCCCGTAGGCTCTCTACTCAGAGCTAACGCCTTCCAGACCCAATGATGGTCACTGAGAGTGCCAAGAATTCCAGCTAAAATCAAGCCATTAATAGAAGAACACAAATATTTTGTTGAATTAGCTGGAAGATAAGGGATGAGGCGTGGTGTCCTAATAGCCACACTCTTGTTAGGTAAGTAAGGGCCTGTGAGAAAGGTCGATAGCGTGGAAGGAAGACGGAAGGCTGAGCAGACTCCCTAAGAGCCATGGGTCAGTTCTTAGCACCGAGAGATGGCTTTGCAGAGTAAAAGAAATTTAAGTTTTGGAATCCAACAGTCCTGTTTTTTTTTTTTTTTTAAGATTTTGTTTATTTATTTGACAGAGAGTGACAGTGAGAGAGGGAATATAAGCAGGGAGAGTGGGAAAACAGTTCTGGTTTTGCTCCTCATTTGGATAATAGGGCTAATATTTTGAGAATACTTTCTCCTGCTTTCTTGAGTACATGATTCTGATCTGTCCTAAGCATCCATCAGCCCCATGACAGGTAAGAATTCTGTAGAAGGAATTCTAACAAAGAAAAAAAAAAGCATTCACTACTTAGTTGCCGATTCAAAGTAGCATTTTCAACAAGATAGTGGCCTTTCAGGCTAAGCTATTGTCTTAAAATGCTCTAAATTCCTTTCTCTCTCAGTTTAAGCACATTAAGAATCATGCCTAGAGGACTCAGCTCAAAGAGAAGAAATAGCCCTTAGGTCTGTGCTGTGGGTCAGGGAGGCTTGCTGGTCTGTGGTTGATGGACTATTTGACCTAGGAAAATGTACCCCTCCTGGCCCAGGGGACTTGGGGATGAAGAAGAGACAGGTAGAAGGGTCAGGGAAACAGAGATGCATCTGGGAAGCCCCATGTGGCCCTTTGCTTGGGTATCTTTCCAGGGCTTTGGGAGGGAACCAAGCAGCCTACCCCTGACCACACCACCCTAGGGTCAACAGTCCTGTGCTTACTTTGGAAGGAAGTGGAAGTTTTCCTGAGAAGAGGTAACTGAGAAGAGACATAGGACCTGTGGAAGCTTCCCAAAGCCTTCCACCCACTAGATCTCAATACCCTTATTCCCCAAGGCCATGAGGTCACGGCAATCCCCCCCTTTCCATTTACTCAGTGAGAAGAGCAGAGGAGATGGAGACTTTATGAGAAATTGAGCATTTTTATGTAAAAGGGACCAAGAATTCTCTAGAGGCGATTTATTACATCGGACTTAGTTGTAATCCGGAACTGACTAAAATAAAGTTGTCTTTCTCCCATCACCCAGGCATTGGGGCTCATAAGGAAGACAACCGCAGTTAAAAACAAAACCAGTGTGCATCCAGGGAACAGGTGGCTTGCCCATGCGTCTGTGCCCTGGGAAAGTCCAAGACTCAATGTCTTTATCTGTTAAATGGGTATAAATAATTCCCATCTCAGTAACTTCACTGTGTACTAAAATGATAGGTTGTGTAAACATCCCCAGTCTACTTGAGAAATTCAGTTAGTATATTTCTTGCTGTTGCTGGATCTGAGCCATGTGAGAGGCACAGTGGGACAGAAGGTCCTTGGCCTGGGGCCAGCTCCCAATAGCCACAATTGTCTTCTCCATGGGAGAGTTGAAGAGATGCCCGTCCAGGCAGCAGCTGGTGGTTAGAGGCGGCCCCCTGGTTCTTACCTCTCTTTCTCTGCAAGTTCACGTGCCAGAGAGAAAACACACGTGAGGAGCTGAGGTGCAGGATCCGGAGCCCACAGAGCTGCTCCTGTCCTTCCAAAGAGCACCTTTGACATCTGTTCCGCTCTGTGTGAATTCTGAGCCCCAGAGAGTCTGTGTGGCTGCTTGCTGAGACCCCTGCTGCACCAAGAATGCCAGCAAAGCAGGGCTGAGCCGTGCTTGCAAGAGCTTGTTGAAGGCTGAGCCAGAGTCTTGGCTCCCTGGTCCTCATTCAGCCTCCATGCCCTGGTAAGAGTATATTATTTTCTTAGCTCAAATTGCCGTTTCCAAGTCATTATTCTCTACGACGAGAAAACAATGTTGGTTCTTATGTAATATCAGCCTCAATGAATCTGGAAGTGATCACGGAATGGGTGGATTTTTTTCCTCCTTAAAAAGGAGAAAAATAAATTTGAGATTGTTTGCATATGGCTGAGAATATTTATGAACTATTCCCCTTGTTTCCTCATCACATATTTTACCTCGCGCGTTTGCGTGTGGTACAAAATAAATCTTCACGGGAAGGGTGGGTGGAGAGAGGGCAGACAGCAGTTAAAGGACAGAGGGAGCCGTCAAGGCCTGGGGCGTTGCTGCTTCTGGCTCTTAGAGTCCCCTGGCCTCAGGCTTGCTGGGGTCTGAGGGTCACCCCATCCTGCTGCTCAAAGGAAATCTTTGGGAGGAGGGTTTCAAATGTGAACACTGAGGGGATTAACATCTCCTTGTCCCCCTGGTTTCTTTCACAACCTCCTCACTCTTACCAGAGCAGAAAGTTTAACACTAGTGATTTCGTGACCTGGGTGCTGTCGGCCAAAAGAGATAATTAAATTCTGTGGATGCCAGATCGAGCCAGGGTCAGAGGAAGAAGTTGGCAGGTAGGAAGAAAAAGAACTGGCAGAGGACGTGTTGGTGCTGGCATCTGTTAGTCAAGAAGAATGGCCGTGTGTTAGCACAGACGTGTTGTGTCTGTCCTCCCTCCCCTCCCCCGCCACGGCCATGTCTCTCACACAGCGTGTCACCAAGAATGATCCAGACAGAGCATAAGGGACAGGGTTGTGACTGGACATTACATCAGGATGGGAGGAAAGGCTCTGGGCTGTTGATTGTCCTCTCTGGAGACTGGGCCTCAGAACTGGAGCATCTGAGAACCATTTAATGTTGCCCTTTGGGATTTTAAGGAATATAACTGATGGAGAGTATGGGGTCAGGGACAGAGAGAAGACAGCTGTCACATTTGGTCCTGCAGTAGCAAAAGCAATCATAAAGACATCTTAATATGGAGTGGGCATGGTATGAGGTACTTTTCCCTGCATAATCTGAATCAGGCCTCACCATGGCCTCAGGAAGATTAGGATCTTCATCTCACAGTTGAGATGAGAAAACTGAAATCCAGTGACATTGAGGAGCTTGCCCAAGGTCACACTTTGTTGTAAGTTCCAGGATCGGGGACGTTCCCAAGATTTGTGGGGTCTGAAACCAATAGAATAAATATAAATAGGGAATTTTAAAAAATCTAGTTCAAGACTTTGCAAGGGGCCCATGGGATGAAGGGAAACAAAGCTCAAACTTGAGCAGTGTCACAACAGATCCATCCTGGGCAGGGTTGAAATTTAAACACATGCTTAGCTCCAGGCTGTGCAGCCCCTCCCCTGCTGCCTCATTTCCTCTTCTCTCTACTGTGATTACCACCAACTATTTGCTTCACATTCCTGATCAAAAATGCACAGACTCCAGCAATGACCGTGATACACAGAGGACATCCTCAGCACACACCCCCATTGGTATGTCACATGGATGTCATAGCTACGGTGTACGGTGACAGCCATGCCCGCTGCCACACTTTATCCTTGCACCTCAAGAGCTCAAGAAGACATAGTTGAGATGTATCCAGAACTGTCCTCCCAAGGGACTCTAGTTGCTCTTCTAGGCCTCTTACTAAATGTCACGATCGTTCCCACACTGGGGGACTTGGGCACAGACTCATGCAATGGCCTGCTCGGGTCTCCAGCGGGCATTTGTAATTACAAGCAGCAATGTTTCATTTCCCTTCATCATCCGTCTCTGTCCCTTGGATTGATATCAGTTGGTCTGATTTCAACAAGCACTCTATTTGATTTTTCCTTTCTCCATTATAATCAAGATTTTGTCATAAGGCCATAACTGGAAGGGGTGGAGGGATTTAAGGAAGCAAAGAAGCCCAATATAGATCACAAGCTCTTTGGTGGGGGTGGGAGTGGGGAGCATAATAACCATTGTTCCGTACCCACCCTCTACTATTGTCCTTGAGGCTTACAATCCCATCCTAGTCTAGACAATTACTAAGGAGAATACAAGCATTTTTCCCAGCCCTGTTCCCTCTATTCTCCCAAACTGGAAACACAAAGCAGATGATGAAGTACAAGTTCAAATGCCACACCAGGGAGAAGGAAGTATTGAGAAACTACGTCCAACCTCCAGCCTGTTTTCAAACATTCCAGTAAGTGTTCAATTGATTTATCTTGGGCTGGTGTTGTTTCATTGTCTCAAACAAAGGCCTTCTATGAAAAGACAAACTTGGGTTATGGGAGGAGTGGCTAACAGAAGGCACATTTGGGAAAAAGCAAGTAAGAGTCCCATCCTCTGGGCTCTTTTCCCAGGGGCAGCATCCCTCTTTCATCTGCCAGAATTAACATCAGGACTGATTCCTATACCTCTGCGTCACACTCTACACCAGAGTCTGGGGACAAAAAAAACAAAAAAACAACCAACAGCCTTGGGGATGGGGTGATTATACAGGTGCAGTGGCCGGGGACCCGACTAGCCATCTCCTCCACCCGTGTCCTCGGATTTTGGGTGGTCAGGGTTCTGTGCCTGGAATTGACTCTGAGATTTTCAATGGATTGGTTCCAAGTGACGGATTGGTTCTACTCTTGCATCTAAATGAATTATTGGATAGGAAATTATTGGGGCAAGACTGTAAAAGTCTTCTGTCACATTGTCATCCTTTGGATGTGCATTCTCTGAGCTGTGTCTGTGACTGGTTTCCATGCATCTATGTCAGTACACTTTTGGTGGATCTCTCTGCCTGGTGCACCAGGCCCTTCCATTTTGGACATCTCTGATGTTTAGAAGGACCTTTTCCAGATTACATGAAGTATTACCCTTCTGGTATCCATTGGCCCTGTAAGGGCAACACCAAGCAGGGTGGCTTACTTTGTCATGTCTTCCTGGAAGCCTTGTCCCTTCCCCTTCTTATGCTGGTCTGTTGGTGCTTCCATAGTTAATGCTCCCACAAAGTCTGGCACGTACCTCTGTCCTAGGATTTCTAAGCAATTATTTACTAAGTGAATATCCCTTTCTTTCTACATTATTATGTGGGTTAATTGTGGAATATTGGCAAAATACAGAGAAGCAAAATAGAAAATGAAAATTGACTATTACTATATCTATTGGAGATAAACACTCTAAAAACTTTGATATATATCCTAATGGTTGCATTTCTGTATTTATGTTTTTTTTTAAAGGATTAGTTAGTGTTTACTGTTTGGTTAAGGTTTGCTTTTTCAGACCACTCGACACTCTTCTGCTGCACTGTATTAGTGACTTGCAGGTGTTCTGCAGTGTGTGGGAGCTGGCTGTATGATGGGGGGCAGAGAATTCAGGATAAGCTCCTTTACTCTGAAGACCACTGGTTATTTCCAGTGGCAGGAAGGTTGACTGAGGATTCTTCTTCTGCCATTTCATGCCAGCCCTTGAGAGAGGCCTGACCAAGGCACTGAAGAAATTGGACGACTACCTGAACAACCCTCTCCCAGAGGAGATTGACGCCAACACTTGCGGAGACGACGACAAGAGGTCCCGACGCAAATTCCTAGATGGAGACGAGCTGACCCTGGCCGACTGCAATCTATTGCCTAAACTCCATGTGGTCAAGGTAAGACGGCTCTACCTGCAGGTTGCTTGCCATATCCAACTCCATCATAGGTCCACATCACCTGCATGGATGAGTCAAGGACAGTGCCACCTGCCGGTCCAGAGCTTGGGCTCTGAAGTCACAGGAATAGGAATCCAAAGTCAGCCTCCACTGCTTGCTCGCTGTATAGACTCTCCCGGCTTCCATAAAATAGGCTTACTTCTTAGTCTTAGTTTTACTTCTTGGCAGGGAGAAGAAATATGGCATGACAGTGCCTGGTATATTATAAAGGCTCAATACATAGTACTTGCTATTGTCATAGCCTGTGTGGTTATACATGTGTTTACATGTGTATGCATATGTTTATAGATAGATAGAGCGCCTCTTCCTTGCCTCTGCCTCAGAGCTTTCCACGGGCCATACCCCCACATGTCTGTGAAGTTGTTTCATATGCAAGCCTTCATTCCCTCTAGTAACTCCCTAGGGCAGGTGTGTATCCTCTTCCTCATCTATCAGTTGAAGAGGTAGAGGCTGCAAGAAAGTGACATCATTTTCTTGCCATGGTTGTCCTCCCTGATCAATGTTGACATGCAATGTAATCCTGCCCTTCAAGAATTCTAGGATCTGAGAGTTGGAAAGAAGGGAATTCCAAGATCTATGCAAACTGTCCCCCACCCCCACTGGACCACTTTCTGCATGTCTGTGACAGACTTCCATGTGTCGCTGCACACTTCTGATGATGAAGACCTCCCTGCCGAATGAGTCAGCCCTATCATTTTGGATGACTCTGATCATTAAGACAGCCTTCCCCCTTTTTTTTAAAGGGAGGGACAAGGGAAAGGGGAGGGGAAAGAGAGAATCTCAAGCAGGCTCCATGCCCAGTGCATAGCCTGATGTGGGGCTCCGTCTTACAAACTGGAGGTCATGACATGAGCTGAAATCAAGAGTCAGATGCTTAACCAACTGAGCCACCCAGACACCTCTGAAAACATCCTTTTTTTTTTTTTTTAAGATTTTATTTATTTATTTGACAGAGAGAGATCACAAGTAGGCAGAGAGAGAGAGAGAGAGCGTGAAGCAGGCTCCTTGCGGAGCAGAGGGCCCAATGCGGGACTCGATCCAGGACCCTGAGATCATGACCTGAGCCAAAGGCAGCAGCTTAACCCACTGAGCCACCCACGCATCCCCCAAAACATCCTTTCTTATGTTGAGTCAAACAGCTTCCCTGCTTCCCTTTGTTCTCTGGAGCAGCATAGAACAGGGCTGCTCTGTTTCACACCATTCAAAGACAACAGTTGTGCCCTGATGTTCATTCTCTAAAGCATTAGTTTAGAGAATGAACATCAGGGCACAACTTCTTCTAATGCATCTTACATCCTTTCCTGGCCCTCACCAGCCTAGACAAACACACAGTAGGACCATATCACTAGACTGTTCTAGTGTATACTTTTATACACACTTATATCATATGTCTCAGTCAGACAACAAGCTCTGTGGAGACAGTGGCTTCTCCAAGCATGATGGTGGGCACAAGGTGGCCCTTTCATAAATACTCATCGATTGACCATTCAATCACCTCGCTTGTGTCTTTATCATACCATTTATTTTCCTTCTGCCCTTCACTAAGAAGAATCAGATTCAATCATTAATCAGCTGGATATCTGCCTATCATTTTCCAGCTGAAGTCCTGAGCTAGAAATGTGGGCTTCCGTCTAATCAGAGCACAACCAGCTTGAATTGAAATCTGAGCTGTGCAAGCACCAGTGTTCCCACAGGACTTGGTCGGAGCTGGAGACTGGGTGGGCATCATGCGGGCCATTATTGATGGGCTGGGAAAATGCCATCTATTAATATGAAGACACTTTGTGTCCGGAGTCAAGTCAATGGTTACTTGTAAGTCCAGCCAAGCTCCATGTTTTTGAGGTTCTTAATGACTGCATGCCCCACTACACTCCTGGAAATATCTTTTATTCTCTTTTCCTGAGGAATGAGTGGCACCATCAGGGATGGTATGATTCTAGTTCAGTCACAGTGTGTCGGTGTGACGTAATGGAAAGACCCCCATTCACAAAGTCACGAGACCCATGTCCTGGCTGGGTATCTGCCACCCACTGAGAGCATGAGCTGGGGCAAGCCACTGACTTTTTCTGGAATTCATTTTTGTCATGCCTAAAGGAAGAGATAGGAAGCATCGTCCTTCTAGCTTCTTTCTTCTCTTTTCCTTTCCTCCTTCTTTCTTCTGTCTTACTCAAACTTATATTGACTACCCACTCCAGAATTTCCTGTCGAATAAGGTAAACAAATGGACCTCCAAGGCCCTGTGCTTCATCCCCCGGCTTCTCCAGTACCCCCCCAGCCCTAAAAACCATGCTCTGCCCGTGTCCTTGGATGGAGTTCAGTGAGTTCTTCATTTGGAGAAACTGGGGATCTGAGGGAGGATGGCCTTCAAGGGGACAAGGGCCGGGCCTCGCCTTCTGTCTCCTTGGATTTCTGCTGATCCAGCTTATCAGATCCCAGAGACCTGGCAAGTTCCCGTCCTGCAGAAAGAGTGAAAGGGGAGCCAAGTCAGGCCTCCAGTTTGGCTCCTGAGGCCAAAACCTAATCTGGGATGTGGGAGCTAACTGTTTTCATATGAAAGAGCAAATTCAGACCATGAACATGGACGTTCCTGTGAACGTCAGAGCTCCTGTGCTCATTCTTGCCCGCGCTCTCTCGTGCTCTCGCGCTCTCTGCCTCTCTTGCCTGGCTCTCATTCAGGTTCATCTTCATTCTCCCCGAGAGCCTGGTTTGAACTCTCACTGTCTGGATCCCTTCTAGTCTTCATCCCCTCAAGGCAAGCCAACATGTGAGGAAAGAACCAGAGACGTGGCCAAGGCTCCGGGTGTGCAGATCCGGGCAGAGAGGGGAATGGCGGGCCTTCTGGAGCGGCCGCTGGGACCTGTGCCTAGCACAGTGACCCTCTTCAGCCCCTGAAGCAAACAGCAAAGGAGACATAAGCACAAGTATACCCATAAATCACCCTTCCGCTGTTTTAAATCTCATGGTGCATCCTTTAAAAAGGAAAACAAATCCCAGCATGGAGAGACTTGAGGCCACTTCATCTATCTGTTTGTGACCTGCCCCTCCTGCATGGTCTTGCTCCTTAGCCACGACAGTTTCTTCTCAAAGGCTCTTGGGCAAACCCAAGGGACCCTCACCCTGCAGTGAACAGTGGGAAGGGTCGAGGAGGACTGGCAATGGGTGTTGTCTCCAGCATTTGCTCGTGGCCAGTGCTTTGCCAGAGACTCAGATGCCATCCCCCTTGCTTCTTAGTCACACCTAAGCTGGACAGAACGTTGTGAGGACGGCTTTTTGGTGACCACCCCGAACCAGTTCTCTTAACAGAAAGAATTTAATAGAAAGAAGCAATAAGTACTGAAGAACTAGGAAGGCAAAATATACCACGAGGTTCTACCTGAGTGAGGCAGCTGCCACCGTAGGGCAGGGGAGGCAAACAGAAGAGGTCGGAATGATCTAAACATGGAAACTTCCGATGAGGGGCCCCTGCCGAGTCAACCTTGGACCTCTGAGGTGGGGCATGCTGAGCTGCTGCTGGGGGCTGAGTTGAGGGGATGACCCAGGGCGCTGGCCCCCATCCCCTGCAGTGGGGTCACTGTTGTGTGCTGGCCTCTCTCAGCCAGGGTGAGGACACTGGTTCCACTAGTGGTGGCAGAACGAGAAAACTGGACCCAGCTGCTGCTACTGGGGCAAAGGAGAGTCCGACGGGAACAGGATGGCCAGGACAGAAAGGGGTGGCCCTTCACCCTCCTCCAGCTTTGCAGACTCTCTCTAGCGCCCCCTCTTGGCAGTGCCTAATAGGAAGTCCCCGGCCGAACAGGTGTGATTTGCAGATTCCCCACCCATGCATCCCAGGGTCCCAAAGAAATAGACATGAGGGTGGTTTGGAGCTAAGCAACAATAGCTGGATAAGTGGCACACACAAGGGATTCTGAGTACAGCCCTACCTTTCTCATTGGTACAGGGCTGGGTGGCCACGTGGAGAGAAGGGAAGGACTGCCATGGGAACATCAGGCCCAGCAGAAGATAGAGGCAGTGATATTGTAATAGTGTCCTTTGGTGACAGATTGGAGCCACACGGCTGGTGAGCACAGCAGAGCATATAGACCTGTCCAATCACTATGCATGCCCCGGAAACTAATGTGACACTGGGTGTCAACTATCCCCAAATAAAACGAGAAAAGCAAGGACTGTAATAAACAGTAGTGATTACTAAAAGATACCGGGTGAATTAATTCATTTCACATGTCATCTTGTGGAAACCACTTAGGCACTTGGTAGCTTCAGTCTGCTCGTTGTTAAGGATCTTCAGGCTCTAAAATTAAGTGAGTTTCTTACATTTGACTCTAGATGCACTTTGATTTAGGACACCTTAAGATAGTAAAGATGCAATACAGCCATTTATTGGATCCTTACTTATCTAACTTCTCTTTGCCTTACTTCCTCATCTCTAAAATGGGAATATAATACACTCTTCTTTATAGAGTTATTTAGAGGTTTAAGAGGCTTGCACAGTGCTCAGAACAGCCTGGAGCAGAGCACATAGTAAATCAATGCTTATTAGTGTCACTACTCTTATAAACAGTGTTATTGAAGGGCACCTGGGTGGCTCAGTCAGTTAAGCATCTGCCTTCAGCTCATGTCATGATCCTAGGGTCCTGGGATGAGCCCTGCATTGTCATTAGGGCTCCCTATTCAGCGGGAAGCCTGCTCTTTCCTCCCTCAGCTTCCCCCCTCCCCTGGCTTGTTCTCTCTCTCACCCTCGCTCTCTTTCTCTCTCACTAGAATAAATAAAATCATTAAAAAAATTTACAAAAGCCTTAGTGTTATGAGCAGGCAGTATAGAAATGAAGAAGCTGAGTTTCTGTCCTAATACTGCCCACAAGCTAGGGAAGAGAGAGAGAGAGGATACTAAAACAGTAACTGCAATTCAGAATAGAATAGAGCTTACTATTGTGACAGAATTTCCAAACTGATGCAGGAGAATGGAGGGGGAGAATGCATGCTCCTTGGGAATGTGGTCAAACCCATGAGGCTGAGCTTTTCACACAATAGGGTCATCATTGCATTCACTCAAGACAGCTTTCCAGGGAACCCTGACCATCACTGGCACCAAAATGAAGATGAAAGCCCAGCGTAGCTGAACTCCAGGGTTCTCTGAGTGGGAGGATCCCAGGGCCAGCAGTCTGAAGACCTCTCTAAAAAAAAAACAAGGAAAGGAGTCAGAAGTCAGAGACACCTTTGTGGCTCAGTTGGTTAAGCCGCTGCCTTTGGCTCAGGGCATGATCCCAGGGTCCTGGGATGGAGTTCCACATAGGGCTCCTTGCTCAGCGGGGAGCCTGCTTCTCTCTCTGCCTCTGCCTGCCACTCGGTCTGCTTGTGCTCCCTTTCTCTTTCTGATAAATAAATAAAACTTAAAAAAAAAAGGAGTCAGAAGTCAGTGCCTTAGGAGAGAGGTTACTCTTTGCTATTCCCACCCCTGCCCCCAGAGGCCTAGAAGCAAGAGGAGCTGATGTGCAGACCCCAATGTACAGTTACAATAAAGGAGCCCCTGTTAAAAAGTACTCAGAATATCCAGCCAGTGACAGCAGAGCCTGGAACCAAAAGCAAGCCCTTCTGAGTTTGAGGCCTCATGTACGGACAAAGGTCACCCTCTCTGCATGCAAATGGGCCAAAGATGGGTCTCAGTGAATTATAATAGGAGATAATGTTTTTGAGCACTCAGGATGAGCCAGCCATCCCTCTAAGCATTTTGTGTGTATTAATTTTATGTGTATTAATCTGTTCCTCTAAGGTAGGTCTTATTATGACCTTCATTTTAGAGATAAAGAAATTGGGGCTCAGGGAGGCTAAGTAGCTAGTCCAAGGTCACACAGCTATTAAGTGGTGGAGTAAAATGGCAGATTCAGTCAGTGGGGATCCAGAGCCCACGTTCTTATCCGCTGTGCTACTGTTTCAGCACAAACAGCACCTCCCCAGAACGCCCACCCACACCCCTCACGTGTGGCAAACTACAAAGAGAAGAGAAATCACGATTTGTTCACTCCTGCAGCATACATGGAACCTGCATGTACATTCCAACATCCAACTTCCTTTGTATGCTTTTTGTTCTCCCCTATGAATAAGGGTGCTTAGGTAAAAAAAGTGGATGAGCAGATAAAATTTATAATTCTATCAGTCAGCCATAACCACTGGTAACATGTTGGTATAGATACTTCTAATCTCTGCACATATTTCTCCAAATACATTATACTGCACTTAAAAAATTTTATTTTTTTTTAATTTTTTTTTTTTTTTAAGATTTTATTTATTTGTTAGAGAGAGAGAGCAAGTGAGCATAGGCAGACAGAGAGGCAGGCAGAGGCAGAGGGAGAAGCAGGCTCCCTGCCGAGCAAGGAGCCCGATGCGGGACTCGATCCCAGGACGCTGGGATCATGACCTGAGCCGAAGGCAGCCGCTTAACCAACTGAGCCACCCAATTTTTTGCACTGCACTTGAAACTTAGCAATCTCTTCTTTTTTTAAAAATAATTTTACTGGGACGCCTGGGTGGCTCCGTTGGTTAAGCGGCTGCCTTTGGCTCAGGTCATGATCCCAGCATCCTGGGATCGAGTCCCACATCGGGCTCCTTGCTCGGCAGGGAGCCTGCTTCTCCCTCTGCCTCTGCCTGCCTCTCTGTCTGCCTGTGAGCGCTCTCTCTCTCTCTCTCTCTCTCTCTAACAAATTAAAAAAAAATTTAAAATAATTTTACTTATTTATTTGAGATGGAATTTGATAGATTTATTTGAGCAGAGGGCAGAGGAAGACTCCTGACTGAGCAGGGAGCCGGATGCAGGGCTCAATCCCAGGACTCTGGGACCATGACCTGAGCCGAAGGCAGATGCTTAACCCACTGAGCCACCCACTTAATGATCCAAAAGAGTCTTCCACTTAATGATCCAAAAGAGTCTTCCAGATGCCTGAAACTTCCTCTGCAGCATCATTTCTAAAGGCTCTCCAGCCGTATTTACCCATGATAATGCATTTATTCATGTACCTATTGCTGGACATTTCTTTTCTCTGCCATTTTTTCCACTCTTGCATTTTTTACTCTGATCCCATGATCACATGATTTCCTAAGGAAAGTCCCTCAAAGAAGAATAAGTAGGTCAAAGGGAAAATTATATTTACTTATGAAATAAATAAGATTAGAGAAGAAGGAAAGAAGGCAGTCCTGCCTGCCGCCTTGCACGACACACATTTTGCTGCGGGGCTGGGGGTGTGATGCACGCGGGGTCTCTGCCCCCAACCTCCCGTCCGCGCTTCATGCACACCGGGTCCCACCACTCACTCCTTCTCCTGGGCTTGTCTCGTGCCTTCACGCCATCGCGGTCCTGCCGTCTGTGTTGTAGATCGTGGCCAAGAAGTACCGGAACTACGACTTCCCGGCCGAGATGACAGGCCTGTGGCGGTACCTGAAGAACGCCTACGCGCGGGATGAGTTCACCAACACATGCGCCGCCGACCAGGAGATCGAGTCCGCCTACGCCGACGTCGCCAAGCGCCTCAGCCGGTCCTGAGCTCGGCCGCCTCGCCCTGCCACTGACAGCACAAGGACTCAGCTTCTCCCAAACCAACTCCGGCCTCACTGACTCCCCTTCCGCATGGCCTCGGGAAACATCCTTTGGTCGCCGGCCACCTCTCGCTGGCCCCGTGGACTCCAGCCTGCTGTCTCTTAGGAAGGTCCCCGCCGACCCCATCTGATCCCGCCGCCATCTGCAGGCGGCAGTGATAGACACCATCAAGCTCTCAGCCTTTGGGCCTAGTCCGGCTTTCAGCGTGTTTGGGGTCAGCGCTGGAGAACCTGCCTAGGGGACTGTCCCCTGCCCCTCTGCCAATATCACATTCGCTGCTCCGCTGCGGTAGCAACATGCAACCCCATGTCCCCTCCCCCGCCCCCTCCTTGTTGGTAACTCCTTGGCCAAGGACAGATGCCATCGCAGATCTTACTAGAAAGAGAGCCACCTCGTTTGGGGGAGACAGAGTGAGTGGAGGGCAGGCAGGCTGTGGATTGGGCGGCTGGCACACACCTTCAGTCCCTCTCTGCTTTCTGACGCTCCAGTCACACAGGGCACTGAGGACCAGACTGGAACACCATTTCAGACCGACTCTGTAGGCTGCAGGGCTGAGAAGGTCGTGATGCTCTCGTGTATCTGGGGGAAACCCACCTCTGTTTCTGTGCTGTGCAGGCCTTTTGAGAAAGCGAAGTTGGCATGCAGTCACAAACCGGGGTGACTGGGAAGGAGAGGGGGGAACAGTGTCAATGCCAAAAGGCCCACGGGGTCTACTAGCCATGGGTTTGCTTGCTTAGCGGTAGTTTTGTTGGAGATGACATGCCCGGGTTTGATGGATCCATGAGTGAATTTTATTCTGTGAGAAAGCAGATGGGAGGTGAGGGGTGGGGCGGGGCAGATGAAGATAGAAAAGTTCTTTATGAGGCTCAAGGTTCCCTGGGAATCTTTCATACACGTCTTCTCTCTCATGATCTCACAAAGTCTTGAACTGCTGATGTCATGTCACTACCAACCAAGAATTGGCCAAAACTGACTTTCCAGTCTCTTCAACTTGTTCCCAAATGTGGGTCTGCCAGCCCGGAGGGGCTCCTGGCTGAGCTGGCTACAGCCTCTGATGGGTAAGAGATGGCATGATCATGGAACAACTTAGGAAGAAAGTCCGTGGGCCTTTCCGACTGGGAAACCATGTGGCTTGAACTTGAAGAAAAGTAGATGCCCCTGCCATCTGATTTACCTGCCAGATGAAAAAGGAAAGTTTTTTAGCTAATATTTCTCTCCTTAGTTGCTCTCCTTCAGTTTAAACTCCTTCAAAGCTCATCTGGCTTGAGCCTGGGGAACCTGTGCAGAGGGAACTAAGAAAAACGAGTTAATCATCAGCCCTCTGTCCTAGTGGTGCCCTTTGAGAACAGCCAGCCATCATAGACTGTCACCTTTAGTGGCTCTCCCATCC
>RCUC01165300.1:0-39145 GCA_003697995.1 Taxidea taxus jeffersonii
TTTTTTTTTTTTTTAATGTCTCACTGATGACGTTTTTAAATCATGTGTTCCAACCCCATTTTTCCCATGTGGTTTTACTGTGCAATTCTGCCAAGTGCAATGACTTTCAGGAACACAAAGATCCCATGACAGCAGAACTGACTGTATCATCTTCCCATTTATCACATCCGTACCTCTGAGCATCCTGCTGTCTGAGCCCCGTCCACCAAAGGAATGAATATTCCCAAGTACTCGTAAGTACTCGTAACCATTAAGTGCAACTTTACCAAATAGAACCACGTACAAGATACATTCCCTACGCTTATTACTTATCTGAACTCTGATGAAGTAAAATCTGAGCAGTATTACTGATCAGACCACAGTTACTGGGGTTAAGCATAAGCAGACCCAGTCCCAGTGAGGGACCAGGCAGAGAGAATGGAGTTCACCCCAGAATGGTCAAGCTCAGAGAATGGGATAATAAGAGATGTCTGCAGGCAGGATGGAGCTCCAGGCCCTCCCAAACATTGTCTGCATTTCAGTTCCTTCTCCCCAGTTTTTCCATTTGCTTAGGGCCCCCTCAGGGACAACCATATTCAACCTGCAGGCAGAGGAGAAAACAAATGCATGGGCCACTCAAGAGTGAATCCTCAAATGCTGGTTCCTCCAGGAGTATCTCCCTTTTCAGGACAGGATCTACATAATTCTGCTTTGCAGCCTGCCAAAGCTGTTATGAGCTATTTCAGAATCCGTATTAAGCGAAATCACCTTTCATTTGCTACCAATAAAAGACAATTTTCATAAAGAACAAAGAAAAGATGTACAGTATAGAAGCATTCTCATTTGGCAGAAGCATCCATGTGGCCCCTCCATCTTTTTCCTGGCTGATTTTCACCTGATCCATGAAATGCTTAGGTGTTTTCACTAAGAGAAGATTCAATTTCATGTTCAAGTGTACAGCTTGGTAAATCCTGACCTATGTATATGCATATATGCACTCTATGTATATGTAACACATACACACACACAACCATGATACCATCATCACACTCAAGACAGTGAAATATTCATCAGCTCCAAAAGTTTCCTTGTGCCCCATTGTAATCTTCCCCTCTCCCACCCCCAACTCCTGTCCCTAGAAAACAAATTATCTGCTTTCTGTCCCTATAGATTGGTTTGCATTTTTAGAATTCATAAAAATGGGATTATATAGTATGTAGTATTTCTTTCTCTGGCATCTTTCACTCAGCATAAAGCTTTTGAGATTCATCCATGTTATTACACATACAAATAGCTCATTCCTTTTTATTGCTTAAAAGCATTCTATAGTATTAGATGCATGTGCCACAGATGGTTTCTCCATCTACCCGTTCAAAGACATTTGGATTATTTCCAGTTTTTGGCAATTATAAATAAAATCATCATGAACATTCTTGCATACGAATTTGGGGATATGCTTTCCTTTCTCTTGCAGGTTTCTATCTCTAGAGTTTTGATTTGGGTCTTTTTATGTCTTCCATTTTTCTGTCTAATTTTGCGAACACATCCTTTTCCACTAATTCTAACATCTGTGTCAGCTCCGTATGAACTTCAACTGATTAATTTTTCTCCTCATTTTCAGTTGTATTTTCAAGATTCTTTACATTTTGGTTGGGCTGGACATCTTTATATTCTTGTAGATATTCTTGAGCTGTGTTCTGGGAGGCAACGAAGTACATGGAAATGGTTTGATTACTTCAGGCCTTCCTTTGAAGATCTGTTAGATAGGAGAGCAGTCATATTCAGTCTCTGGCTAATTATCCCCCCCCCCCCACTGAGGCAGGAGCTTTCTGAACACTAGTCAATGTCTCATGAACTATGAGGTTTTTCACTCTTGCTGTGGGTGAGCACAAGATTCAGTTCCCTCTAAGCCTGTTGAGTAGCTCCTAAAATCATTTTTTAACTGCTGGATTATGTTTTGTGGAATGGGTCAACGAGCAGACATCGAACCTTCTGGTGCCCTGCCTTACCATTGATTAGCACGTATGGCAAAGTATCAGGTCATAAAACTTACAAAGAAATAGAGCGTAATTGTGGCCTACTTACTCAAAAACTCATGAAACTAGTATTTCAAACTGACAGTTCCGGCTCTCCCTGCTAAAAATCAATGCATTTGTAAATAACAGTGGAAGTCTTGGGGTGGTCTTTTTGTCCACTCAAAATCTGTTCTTTCACTGTTTTCCTAGACTGAGACGCAAGGTTGGCTGTATTCAGTAAAATCAATATCTGAGTTCTTAAATTGAGATGACTACAAGCATTTCATGGATGACACGGAAGGGAAGGTGGAATTAAGCTACACAGAGTGAATTACTCCTGACAGACATTCCATACTCTGACAGTTATCATCACGTCCATAAATTTGGAGTAAGACTAGCCCTCAAGAGGCTATTTTCTTCAGGCAGTTTGAATAAAGTCAGTATACACGGATGGCAAGAACAATGCTGTCTTTAAATAGGTGCCTGATCTGAAAAACAATGCTAGCCATAGTAAACTACTGAGAAAGAGGTCACCAAGTACATCCCTCTGATTATGATTTCAACTGAAAGAGAACTCTATATTCAAACATGTTTTTAAAGAAAACCCATAATTAGAGTAAGATACAAAGAAATATAAATACCTAAGTAAAAGGAGATGTCTTATTTTCTAATCCGGTGCTTCTCACTTGAAATGTACGTACCAGCCACCTAGGGATCCTCCTAAAAATGCAGATTCAGATTCAGCAGGACTGGGATGGGCTTGAGAGTCTGTATTCTAAGCAGCTCTCAGGCAGTGCTGATGCTGGTGACCCATGGCTCAGTCCAGGATGTTAGTGTCAGAGCCTCTTAGACAACAGACCTAGTATCAGACCCAGGTCTCTAGATTTTTAACAAACCCTCCAAGTGATTCTGATATAGGTGGTTCATGAGCCATAATTTGAGAAATGCCGCTCTAACAGAATTAATGTGGATTTTTCCAGGTTCTATTAAAACACTCCCTTCAACTTCAATGAAATTTACAGAGAAGTGTGCAATTTTCCTCAAACTTAAGCACTGGAATGTGAAGAGTACATCAGTGTACCACACATCAAATCGACAAGCAGATGAAAGTCTGGGGTCAAAGAAGTTGGGAAAGTTTGGCTACTTTGTCCTCCTCTTAACATTTCATAATATACATCATCTCTGAAAAGCCATGTGATATTGATAAAAAGCAGTTTAAGTTATTTGTACAATTTTTTTCTGAAGTTGTTTGAACATGGAATCTTCCATCTCCCTTCTCCTGTGCTTGGCTTTAAACAGCCTATAGGCGAGAGTCAATAGTTTGGAGAATTTTGTAATCAAGGGCACAAACTGGTATTTCAGCAGTGCCAGAAAGTGTCTAAGACCCTAGCTAGATCCTTTTGATTTTTAAAAAGGCTTCTGCTTCCTTTGTTTTCCTGTTCAGCACTCTTGCTTTTTAACATCTTCATCCTTATCTGTCTCTTAGCTTTAGAAAAAGAATTGCCTTCCATTCAAGAAGACTGGCAGAAATTGGAACAAAAAAAAATCTGTGAATTAATGTAATCCTCTGATCTTAGTTAAATGCTAAAATGTACTTTTTCCAATCAAAAAATAATTTTACCCTGTTAAGGGCAAAATACTCCTTGAAATACATATGAAAGATGCTTATTTACCTCTTAAATATTAACTTCCCAAGTTCCCTTGTGATCAAAATACAGTCCTCTTAAAGATTCCATATCATTCTCCCAATTATAAATCCAAATTACATGATCATAATGCTTAAAATGTGTATCTAAGCAGAATTCAAAGTTTGGTGTTAGTTTGGTTCCCCACCCTTGCCCCCCACTGTAAGGACATAATTTGAAGGGGGAAAAATAGAAAAACTCTCATAAACTCCTCATACTTGTAAATCAGTTGTTTCTATCACTCACTTAGAACAGCTTTGAAAACAAGTAGGGATATAAAGTGGTTCCCCCACACTCTCCCTTGGGGATGAAGCTAGCAATCCCAGGGCCTCCCCTGGACCCATTACCTCCCTCATTTCTCACTGTTCCTCTGAATCAAGCACCTAGAACCGCAATGGTGTCTTAGGATAGACTGAGCTCCCAGACAGGCACAAGAAAGGCTGAAAGGCTAGCTCTTGTCTGTCCCGGGGAACATTTCAAAGATCAACATACAGCTGACTGAGCTCTTCTTCAAGGTCTCTCCAAAAGCCATCTATGTGTGGTAGACATGCTATGAAGAGCTTTGTATGGTTTGTTCCGTGGAGTCCTCTCCCAACAGTTACACTTGACATAGGTATGTTCATTATCCCCATTTTACAGATGACAAAATCAAGGCTCAAAACTTGTCCAAAGTCAAGTGGACAGGGTGGCATTTAAAGCCATAACCTACCTGACAAGTTCAGGCTCTTGGCTCTATGCTTTATGTCTTCACTCCCCTCTTCCTAGAGTGGATTTTGTGGTTATTAATGTCTCCATAAATGTCCTGCCCCAGTCAACCATAGCTTTGTACCCATGGGGCCAGGACAGGTCTTCTCCAGCGCCCCAGGCTGGTGTGTCACCAAAGATATGGAGGGATTCTTTGTATATCTCTGGTTCTTACCTTCAACAGATTATCAGAGGGTTTTGGTTCTCGGTGAATGTGGGAAAACTCTGTATATGTAACTCTTATGGCAAGCAGAATGAGGACTCCCAAAAGATCTACACACCCTAATCTCTAGAACCTGAGGATATGTTACCTTACATAGCAAAAGGGACTTTGTAGATGTGATTTGAGTGGACCTTTAGGAAAGGAGATTATCCTGGATTATCCAAGTGCGCTCAGTCTAATTAAGAGTCCTTCAAAGCAGAGAATATCTTTCCCAGCTGGGTCAGAGAAGAGTCAGAGAGATGTGACAGGAGAAGGACTTAATCAGCCACCGCTGGCTCTGAAGATGGAGAGAGGGGGCCAAACCTAAGGAATGCAGTGGCTTCTAGAGGCTGGGAATACCCTTCAATTTATAGCCAGGAAGTAGATAAGGAACAGAGCCCTATAACCACAAGGAAATGAATTTTACCAATAACCCAAATGAGCAAAGAACCAGATTCCTCCCTAGAGCCTCCACTAAGGAAAAACGCCTTGCTAACAGCTTGATTTCAACCCAATATGAACCATGCCAGACTTCTGACCCACAGAACTGTAATGTAATAAATGTGTATTATTTTAAACTGCCAAATTTGTGGTAATTTGTTACAGCAGCAATAGAAAACAAATACAGATTTTGGTACCTAGAAATGAAGTGCTACTATAACATATATAAAAATGTAGAAGTGGCTTTGGAATTGGGCAATAGGGAGAGACTAGAAGAATTATGAGCTGCATGATCGAAGTCCTCTAAATCACCATCAACAAACTATTAGTACAAACATGGACATTAAAGACTGCGAGTAAGGACCAGAAGGAAGTGAGATACATGTTCCTAAACTGGAGGAAGAGGATCCTTGTTATACATGGACAAGGAGTTTAGCAGAATGTGTTCTGCAGTTTTGTGACAAGTGCAGCTTGAAAGGATGACCATGGAATATTTAACATAGAGTATTTCCAAGCAGTGTGTTGGAAGTGCAACCCGATTTTTTTTCTTGATGCTTTTGTAAAATATGAGTGGAGAAAAACAAATTGAGAGGACAAGTGTTAAACAAAAAAACAGCAGGCCTGGATTATCTGGAAACTTTTTAAAGATTTTTATTATTTACTTATTTGACAGAGAGAGCATAAGCAGGGGGAGCATGAGTAGGGTGAGCACCAGAGGGAGAGAGAGAGAAGCAGGCTCCCCACGGAATAGGGAGCCCAATGCAGGACTTGATCGATCCCAGGATCTCAGGATTATGACCTGAGCTGAAGGCAGATGCTTAACCAACTAAGAGACCCAGGCACCTCTATCTGGAAACTTCTAAACCTGTCCGGATGGCAAAAGATGCTAAAATTAAGAGATTCATTGTCAGGAAAGGGTGCTCTAGAAAAAATTCCAAGGGTGTGGCTGTACCTTTTGCTATTTTACCAGGAAGATCAAAATATCAGGTTATTCAGTTATTCAGAAATTCCCTACAATATGTGACTAGGTCAATGGTGTGATTTGGGGCCAGTGATCCTGGGTATGCCCAAAAAAATGCTCTTTGAAGAGATTATGGGTATGACTCAGAGGCCTCCTCAGCCATCGCAGCAGTAGCCCAAATTAGAAATTATCTTAAAAATATCTAAGGACAAGCCTCTTTCCTAATGTAGTGAACATTGTGACATACATGAGAGATCCACAAAATTCCTGAGAAACTTCTCTCAGCAGAAACATTGCCAGCTTGGACTGAAAGGGGAAGTACAGAATGAAAGAAAGCTGTCACCCTCCACCTTCTATCCTAAAGAAACAGACTGATAATACTATTCAATTGCAAAACACAGGCAAACCTTCATGAAGAAGCCCGGATAAGTCAGAGGGTGAAGCTGCAAACCAGAGGATTATTCCTGAGGCTTGACACCTTCCGAATTTTCTTGGCTATTTTTATAAACTGCTTAGCACTTGTGACTCTTTCTGTCCCTCTATTTCTCTATTTTGAACCAGAATGTCTATGGCCATTATCTCTTGCCTGCCCCAACACTGTATTTTAGGGGCAGATAACCTCTTTCTTCAGTGTCACAGGCCCATAGATGGAAATAAATTGTGGCCCAGGATGGATCATACTCAAAGCCTCCCCCATATCGAATCTGGCTAATGTAGATGTGGGGGTTTGATTTAGATGAGATTTTGGACTTTGAGTTCATGAGCTGTCCCAGAGAGTAGCCAAGAGTGGCTCTTGAGCATTTAAAATGTGACTGGGAGGTACCTGGGTGGCTCAGTGGGTTAAAGCCTCTGCCTTCAGCTCAGGTCATGATCCCAGGGTCCTGGGATCAAGCCCCACATGGGGCTGTCTGCTCAGTAGGGAGCCTGCTTCCCTCTCTCTCTCTCTGCCTGTCTACTTGTGATCTCTCTGTCAAATAAATAAATAAATAAATCTTTTTAAAAAAATAAAAATAAATAAAATGTGACTGGGGTGACTAAGGAATTGGACGTTTAATTTTTCTTTAATTTCAATTACTTGTTTAATTATCTGGCTAGTGGCTACCATATTTGTCAACCTTTATTTTTTCTCTTCCCAAGTGATTATAAATCCCAGGAAGGTAATTACTTCTGTTTTTGTTCACTGTGATTTCCCAAGCACATAGAAATGGCTAGTAAGCACTCAATAAATATTTTTTCAGTGCATGAATGAACATCTATTCTACTATACCCACAGTTTGTCACTTGCTGCACCCACACAGCATCTGTAGCCTCCTTCTTGTGTTTCAGAAATTCCCCACAATATGTGACTAGGTCAATGGTGTGATTTGGGACCAGTGATCCTGGGTACATGGCCTTTGATTGTGTGGGGTCCTCATCACCCTCTCAAGAACTCCTGTTCTCTTTAAATCACCCTGAGACACTCTGTTTCTTGCATCTGTAAACCTGAGGGACACCTCTGCCCACATCATCTTGGGAGAAGGTAACTCAGCTCCATTTCAAATCTGTACTGTAAACCAAATCACACACAGCAATAGCATGGACCACATCACACTCTGCAAGCTAATCATGCTGATGGCTTCAGAATTTCCCCGGTAACCTTGAAACACATTCCACACGGTCGTTTTACAAGGCCAATTAATCTAATTGATTTCCAGAATTAGGATCTTCGAGAACCCAGTTATTTTAAAATCAATCTTCATCAGGAGTTGATAATACCTCATCCATGCTGAGATGGCTATGGGGGCCCAGGAGGGATTTCATCCAAGCCTCTATTTCAAGTTGTCATGGAGTTTGCTCAGACTTTAAAATGTTCAGTGCATCTCTGGATCACACACACGTGCACACATGCCACCAACAGAAAAATGTATTCCTAAGCGGGGAGCCTCTCTCAGTCTACCTACAGCTCATCCTCTCTTCCCAGTGATACTATCCACACTGAAAAAATAATTCTCATTACCACCATCAAGTGTATTTATTAAGGCACATTTCCTTTGGAATTAGCTCAGCAGGTATCATAAGCCCTGTTAAAACATGATGCTTTTTTTCCTCAAAGCATTAATGCTCAATCTCTGCAATTGTGTTTGACATTTCATACTTGAAGCTTGCCAAAGGGACTTTGTGAAATGCCTTTGTCCATCAGTGCAAAATTGCCAGCCCCTGGTCCACGATAAAGACTGCCTACTAGCCTGCTAAACATGTCCTCTCTGATTCCTTCTCCTACTGCGTCCTGAGAAACACTCCTTTTTCTTGCTCCGTTCACCTTCGCTGTACTCTTAGGGGCAAAATAAGAACAACTGTGAAGCTACTAGATCTATCTGAAGCTTCTTCTAATGTGCTGTCTGGTAAACTCATTGCAACATAAACTTAAAAAAACAGAGGAGGATGTAATTGATGTTTAGGCTTTAGCTCCTCAGTATCACTATAACCACCTGGGAGGTTTTGAAAACATGGATTCTAGGTCCTCCACCCCAAAGGGTCTATATGGTGGTTTCCACATGGAAAGGGAGGGGGCAGAACCTGCTCAGAGACTGGTAGTACACTGTGCAGACGTCCTAACTCTGCCCACAGCTGCCTGGTCTACTCCACCATCCACCATCCCAATTCACCTGATCCAGGAGGGCCTGGCTGAGCTAGGGTTCCTGGGCACACCACATTCAGTAAATCACTTACCTCATGCCTGTGTCTGAGCCAGCAAATTCAGAGTGCAGCAGTCAACAATACAGATGACTCAAAGAACCTTAAGAAATTTTGTCTTTGCCACAAATCATTCTTTCTTTCAACAAACCCAGTGCAGACTCTGTGCCATATCTTGTGGGTTAGTTCCCTAAAGCCCCACTCCTTAAGCCTTGACATGCAGGTTCTGGTCTGTAAGTCTGGGACAGGCCTTGATATTCTGCATTTCTAACAAGCTCCCAGGTGATGTCGATGCTGAGTAGGAAGGTCTATAGGAACTTATAATCTCAAACAGTGCTTTTCAACTAAGGGCAGTTTTGCCCACCCAAGAACATCTGGCAATGTCCAGTGACATATTTGGTTGTCACAACTAGAGGACGAGAGTGCTACTGGCTATCTAGTGGGTAGAGGACAGAGATACTGCTCAACATCCTCCAAGGCACAGGCCATCCCCAGCCACAGAGAATTATCTAGCCCCACATGTCAATAGTGTGGAGGCTGAAACCCAGATCAAGAAGAACTTGCTGTGTCTCTGTAACCCAGCTCCACCACTGGAAATGAGACCCTATAAAAGCTGCATATTTGATGAGCTCTCAAGCTGTGCCTTGGCACCACCTTATGTACCTTAATTATATCGATTCATTTAATCCTCACAACAACCCCTTAAGGTGTGTGGTTTCCTACTGTACAGAAGAGAAAACAGAGTCTCTGAGATGCTACCAGTTAAGACACAGAAGCAAGACTCAAATATAGCTCTTAAAGCTTCTCATCATTGTCCCTTGCCAAAAGGCACTTAAGAAGTGAATAGTGAGCTACAAATGTTAATCATGTTTCCCCATCCCTGGGTCTAGGTGAACTCCTAGTTCTCCGCCTCCAGGCTTTAAAGATCTACTGCAACATGGACAGATGGAAACCGAGACTGGCCATAAAAATCCCTATTTTCCCCTTCTCTGCTCCTTTGCTGGAGCCACAGTTCACCCCAGAGAACCTGCAGGGTACTGACTGACAGGTTCTTTTCCACCTGGACAGCATGTATCACTCATGGTGGAGAAGCCCTCGTCTGAGCACTCAGAAATGCCCTGCTTCCCTAAGAGCTCTTTTCCGGGACCCCTTGGGCTGTGATTTAAAAAGATCTGTCTTGTACCCCAGTGGTTCTCATCTGGGGCCAGTGTGGCTCCCTAAGGGACATTTGGCGATGTGTGAAGACATTTTTGGTTGTTACAATTGGTGATGGGAAGGCTTGTTATAGAGGCCAACAATGCTGATAAACTTTCAACAATGCACAGGACTGCTCCACAGCAAACAACTGTTTGATCTGAAATGTCAATAGTGTTGATGTTAGGAAACCCTGCCTTAGAGAGTAATTCCTAGTAAACACCAATATTTACAGGAGAGTTCAGGCTTTATAGGGTATTGGTTAAAGCTGGGTTCACATTCTGTCTTCCCTACTTAAGAAGTAACTTGCCCAAGGTCAAGCAGCTATTATCTCTAAACCTCAATTCCATATTCTTAAAATCGGTCCTAGATCTTTACTCACAGGGTCAATAGGGGAAATAAATGAGAGAAGCTCCAGATACAATAAAAACGATCAATAAATGGTAAGTGAGGGTCACAAGCATCTTCGTTATTATCGCACTGGGATGTCGTCTTACTACAGACCTCAGCATGGCGTAGGCACAGGGAGCCAGTCTCTTGGACTGCTGGGAATAAGACTTTCACAATTGTGGTCAAGATTCAAAGATCTCAGGGCTCAAAGCGTGTATCGCTTTGGTAGGGCTGCTATAGCAAAGTGCCACAAACTGGTACCTTCATAGAAATGGATCTGCAGGGACGCCTGGGTGGCTCAGTTGGTTAAGCGGCTGCCTTCGGCTCAGGTCATGATCCCAGCGTCCTGGGATCGAGTCCCACATCGGGCTCCTTGCTCGGCGGGGAGCCTGCTTCTTCCTCTGCCTGCCTCTCTGTCT
The DNA here is from genome assembly GCA_003697995.1 of Taxidea taxus jeffersonii. Taxonomy (NCBI): domain Eukaryota; kingdom Metazoa; phylum Chordata; class Mammalia; order Carnivora; family Mustelidae; genus Taxidea; species Taxidea taxus. Next base: position 10,704 of record RCUC01165300.1, read on the forward strand.
GCCTATGCTCGATCTCTCTCACTCTCTCAAATAAATAAATAAAATCTTAAAAAGAAAAAGAAATGGATCTACATCATGGTTCTGGAGGCCAGAAGTCCAAAATCAAGGTATCAACAGGGTTGGTTGTTCTGAGGGTCATGTGGGAAGGATCAGTTCCAGGCCTCTCTCCTACCTTCCGGCAGTTTTCTGACAATCTTTGACAACTTTTGGCTTGTGGCAAGATAGCTCCAGTCTTCATGTGGTGTTCTTTCTGTGCTTCTAAGTCCCAATTTCCCCTTTGATAAGGACACCAGTCATATTGGGTTAGGGCAGACCAGGCTCCAGTATGACCTCATCTTAATTACGTCTGCAATGACCCTATTTCTTTTTTTTTTTTAAGATTTTATTTATTTTTATTAGTTAGAGAGAGAGAGAGAGAGCACACAGGCAGACAGAGAGGCAGGCAGAGGCAGAGGGAGAAGCAGGCTCCCCGCCGAGCAAGGAGCCCGATGTGGGACTCGATCCCAGGATGCTGGGATCATGACCTGAGCCGAAGGCAGTTGCTTAACCAACTGAGCCACCCAGGCGTCCCTGCAATGACCCTATTTCTAAATAAGGCCACATCTTGAGTACTGGAGAGTTAAGACTTCAACATAGGAATTCTGGTTGGGGGGGTGGGGGGCAATTCAACCCATAACCAAAGGGTCTCAAGGTCACGCACCCTCAGGTATGTTAGGAGCATTTTACAGATGGAACAAGTGAGGCCTGAAAGCTTAGTCAAGTTGCACACAGTTGCACATCCAGGGGGAGTCTTCTGTTCCACAGGACATGGGAGGGAAATCCTATGGAGCTGATGAGAGAGCGGAGGAGAGGGTCTTTGGCACAAGGAAACGATTCAGGCAAGAGGGAGTGCATGTAACCAAACTAGAATCAAATTTCAGTGTAACAGTTAAAAAACTAGAGAACAGAGGATCAGACAGGAAGAAGCCAAAAAAGAAACAAAGAACTTCTGGGGGAATATGCAGGACCACAGATTGCTTTGCCCTGTAATTCTGTCCCCTCCGGGTAGTAAGTGCCATGCAGGCAGCAATCTGGCCTGCTCTGGTCTCAGATATATCCCAGGTGCTGAGCACAGAGCCTGATGCAAGGTAGGTGTACCATGAATATTCATGGAATTGTCACTTGCATATACTTCTTTAAAACGCAGATTCCACATGTCAGATCTACTGAGTCAGTCTCATGGATGGAGGCAGGAATCCACAGTTCCTCCACTCCCCCCTAGAAAAATGGATAGATACTACAGCTTCAAACCCCTGACAAAGAGGAGTATCTCTGGAGGTCCCCATCAGGGAAGTTCATGAGAATGTCTGAAGCCAGAGAACCTTAGGACCCAGAAGTACAGCCCTGGGCATGTATACTGTACTTAGACACTTTAAAATCATGTATTATTTAATCAGAAATGGGTCCTCCAGGATGACTAAATCCACACAGTAAATAGGTGTTTGGAAAGCTCAGCACCCATTAGTGGTGTGTAATGACTATGAGGGCACTATTAGATGCTCCAAGGGGCTGCTTAAACATCCTGACAGGCAATTCAGAGTCATAAAATTTCTCATAAAGGTAGAAGTCGTTGTACATGCTCTCAGGGGAGCCTCTATGCTTTACAATTAAACTGATAAGTAATATTTTCTCAGTTATCCCACTTTGCTCCTTGGGGTATCAAACACACAACCCAAAGGCTCGTGACAATGGATTGTCATTTAGGGGGCCTCTCAAAGCTCCCTCAAACTCAAAGTGCAGGGACTCCAAGAGACATTGTAAGCTACTTACAGGACCAGGATCTCCTGCCCTCTTGCATGTGTGACGCAGACATCTGCCCACAAACCTTCCTAACCCTGCCCTGCCCTCCAACAGGAGGTAGGGGAGCAGCAAGGAGGGTGAGACACTGCGTCAGTAAGGGGCAACACTAGCAGCCCTAACAAACAAGCTCCTATGTCTCCAATGGCTCAAACATAACAGAAAAGTAAGTCTTGTTCACATAAAATCTAAAACAACTGTTCTGGACCAGAGAAACTCCCCTCCCCTCCAGCAGTGATTCAAGAATCTGAGCTCTTTCCATCTTGTTTCCACTGTGATCCTAAGATCACTGCACTCATCTGCAGCCAGCGAGCAGAAGAGCAAAGAACATGGAGGATATCATGGGGTCCGGGATGGTTATGGACTGCACTGCCCAGCCTCCCCTGAAGTCAGGTGTGGTCACATGACAGAGTCCCCACAACAGAATGTGAACACAAGTCACAGTCCCCTTTGGGGCCATGAAGAGGAAATGGGTTTGAAACAATGACCCATTCTCTTCCACACTCACAAACCCATTTAACCTAACCCAGATTATCATGAGGAACTGGGTCACAAAGGTGACAGTAGTAATGACAATGGCAATAATGATGGCGATGTTGACAGTAATAACAGTGTCAAGTGGACACTTCCCAGCTCCTCACCCAGTGTCCATCCACCCTGATTTGGGGATAATTCTTCCCCTTTTTACTGACCATTTGGTTTCAAAGGCATTTGTTCCCCATGAACCCAGGAAATGGAGTCATGTGACTTGGGCCTGAACAAAGTGCTTCACTGCAATGGCAGCAAATGGTTCAGAAATGAACACCAGACCTGAAGTAGGACAGTCGGAAGGACCCAGCATCAGCCCGAGCCTTTTTCTGCACTGCTGAGGAGCAGACTTGGTCCCTCCGATACAGGAGCCCCACTGGCCAGCACCCACTATGGCCCCGAGAACTCAGCTAACGTGGCAGAAGAGGAGGGAAGCAGCACTGATCCAGCCCAGACTCAACTTAGCACCAGCCTTCAAAAAATGGGCCACCTAATTACCTTTAAAAACTGGCAAGGGTGGGACTTCTGTCAGTTCCTGAAAAAGGCCCCCAGTCCTCCCCCCAGTTACACAGACACTGGATACCATGACACTGCTTTACACTCATTAAAGGATTACTGTTTAACCCTCCCAGCAGTCCCATGAGGGACTACTGCTGCTGTTACTCCCACTTCACAGATAAGGAAACTGAGGCTGAGAGCAGCCAGCAGACGTGCTGACAGCGGCACAACCAGTCCTGCTTGGATTTCCATGCACGCAGTCTTACTTCAAAGCCCACACTCCTATGCACAGTGACACACCTACTGCCCGCAAACGTTTTCTGGGTGCTTAGGACATATCAGACGCTTGGCCATGTGCCTTATAAATTGACATGACACCCATCCACTCCTAGGGGTTGGCCCACCCACACTGTGGCTCTGTCACAGTCACCCGCATCAGTCTTGACACCAGTTCCCCTCCCTCTGCCTTCACATGACAATTTGGTTTACAGTGAAGTTTGCCTTCAAGGGAACAGGCAAGCGTTGGATCTTTTATGTCTTACTGAACATTAGCATTTAAAAGTTAGCACTTAGTGTATTTATCAATGGGAAGTTTTATAAGACTGAATTGCCATGTTAAGAGTGTGGGCTCTCGGGGTGCGTGGGTGGCTCAGTGGGTTAAAGCCGCTGTCTTCGGCTCGGGTCATGATCCCAGGGTTGTGGGATCGAGCCCCGCATCGGGCTCTCTGCTCTGCGGACAGCCTGCTTCCTCCTCTCTCTCTGCCTCTCTGCCTACTTGTGATTTCTGTCTATCAAATAAATAAATACAAAATCTTAAAAAAAAAAAAAAGTGTGGGCTCTTGGGCCGGCCTGGGTGTGAACCCGAGCTTCTCTATTCCTGTGCGACTTTATATAAGCCTTTCACCCTCTCTGTTTCCTTCTATTACTCTGTAAATCAGAGTAATAGAATTCACTTCATTCGGTTGTTGCATGAAACAAGTGAGATAGTTCATGTAAACCTCTTGGAAGCACTTAATAAATGCATGACAGATTATTAATCCCCACATCTGCTCAATTGAGAGATACTGACTGATCAAAGACCCTGACCCTGCCAGGAAGAAGGCCAGGCCCCAGACCACCCTGAGAGCTCACCATGGCAAGTAACTCTTCCCCAGGAAGATTCCAACCCTCTTTTTATTTTTCCAGTCAACCTATTTATTGAGGACCTACACGTTAGGCACCAGGAAAGCAGTGCCAAGAAGGAAGAACAAAATTTCTCACCCTGATAAATAATAAGCTTTGTTGAAGAAGACAGACATAATCAAAGAATCACACAAATGAATCTGAAATCACAACTAACTTGCCGTCTGGTAGAAATGTCCGCATGGGGTGGGAAGAGAAGATAGCTCAGGGCATTTGTCAGGGAAGCGCTGGTGCAGAAAGCATCCATACTGCATTTGCGGTTGGCAAGCCCGTCACTTGTTTAAGGGTGTGGGCTTTGGAATAAAGCTGGGTGAATGGGAATCCAAATCTGACTGGTTGGGTGACTTTGGGCACATTTGCTAGCTTTTCCTTTTGTCCAGAAATGATGAAAGGGCTGAAATCAGAATGATAAACAGGAATTAATGAAATGGAAAGGAAGGATGATCACATGTTGCTGTAAATGCAAAGGTCTTACCAGGAAGGACATCAAGTATGAGGGACCAAAAGAAGAGCAGCTGCAAGCAAGCTCACTTTTACTGAGTGAGGAGAGGCGTTGCTCAAGTTAAAATGTCCCTTTGTTCCCTTCAGCCCCACTTCAGGATTCCTCAATACCAACAGCCCCAGGAAATTCTGGTGTGCCAACTCTCTAATTAAGTAAGAAACTCACACATTTTTAAGTGATTTACTGGGTTCTCCCTCCCCAGAGAATATGAAAAGAGGAGCCTATTAGAGGGCCATGCCTGACACAGAGGAATACTGCTTCATGACAGGGAAGGAGGGAGAATTTTCCTAGTGTGGCTCCACTCTGGTAACACCCAGGGACAGAGGTCTACACTCTGCTCCAGTTATCGTGGTCTGGGACAGGGAACGTGGATTCTCCAGAGCTCACAAGCTCAGCTTTGTTTCAGCTCCTAACAATCACCCATCTCACAATTAGTTTTCTTTAAATAGGTTCTCCCAGAGCCTATCCCAGGATGTGTCTTTGCTACATCCTGTGGGCCTGGTGGAAGGAATTTGGCACTTTCTCAACCACAAGCCCTTTAAATTACAAATGGCACACTTCATGGGGTGTCTGTAGATCATCCAGCTTTAAATAGGAAGCACACTGAAAGACCATTTGTCTTGTCATGGGCCAGGAGGAGCGGGGGGATGCTAAAGGCTCTTCACCCCCTCTGAGGTTCAGCAGGGCCTGGGTGGATGCAATAGGACCATTTGTCCTCCAGGGGGCTCTGCAGTTTGTTCCCTCCCCACGTCCAGATCTCCGTTCAACCCTGCAGGCAGTGCAAAGGGAAAACAGGCACCACTATTTGTGTGCCAACTATACTTTGCGTATGCGAAGTGCTTTAGGCACATTACAACACTGAGATAAGGATCTGTTGTTAGCGCCAAGATGAACAAAAAGGTTCAAAGGGATACACTGACTTGCTTGTGATCACATAAGAAAAAAGCCCAAGAATCAAAATTTGAACCCAGATCTTAACACCTTCACGGGTTTAACTCCATCAAAGTGAATCAAGCAGGGTGCTCACTCCAGAGACGGGCTTTCTCCAGCATGTATGCATATATTCACTCAACAAACATTTCCTGAACCCCATGCTCTCACTAAATCCTGGGTGCTAGGAAAGTAAAGTGAAACTGTCACCACCCTCATCTTACAACCTAGTTTTCCCTATCCAGCCCCTCTGCAGTCTGACACCTCCAGTGGGTCACCATCCGCATCCAGCCACATTAACATTTACTGGGCTCCTGCTATCTGCCAGGCTCCGGACAAATGCTGGGGTCACAGGGCGATAAAATGGTAACCCCCTAGGGTAACAGACACATCAGTAAGTGTCTGATTTTGCAGTACACTACAAGATAAGATGGGTATGGGAACAGGGGACAGAAGCTCCCAACCCAGTCTTGGGGTCAGAAATGGCTTCCAGAGGAGATCTCCAGCAGACTGTCTTCCTTGCTCATCCAGTGACAAATTTCCCTACCGTGCTGGCAGAACCTCAATTGCTTTCTGGTGTCTACTTATCCCCATGTGACTCTGGGAAATTCTAATCTACCAGATCATGGTCGTCACACTTACTAACCTAATTGATAGGTTTAGGGATGGGCTTTTAAACAGTGCAAGCCAATGAGAACTTGTGGTGGCAGGTGGGTAGGAGGGAGAGAGATATCTGCTGGAGGATTCCAAAAAACAACTCTAGACCCTGAAAACAGTTGTGCATGGCTACAGTCTTTTTTTTTTTTTTTCAGCAGAAGTTACTGAGTCTCCACAGATTGCTTAAACCAGAGACAGTAATTACACAGATTTGCAGACTTTTATGGACCTAGCTTGAGAATACACGAGGCATGGCAGATGGAAAGACAAAAGGAGCTAGGGGCCCTGGTGATTCCACTGGCCTCTGAGTCAACCTCTAACTCACCTTCCTTAGAAATGCTTTTTTGGCTGTGAGGGTCAGGAAACCCAATTACAGCAGTTTAAAGAGATAGGGGTTTTTCTCACAAAATAAGAATTCCTGGGGCACCCGGTGGCTCAGTCAGTTAAGCATCTGCTTTTGGCTCAGGTCATGATACTGTGGTCCTGGAATGAAGACCCTCATGGGGCTCCCTGCTTCTCCCTCTGCCCCTGCTCCTCTCCCTGCTTATGCTCTCTCACATACACTTGCTCTCTCTGCCTCTCTCACAAACAAAATCTTAAAAAAAAAAAAATTCCAGAAATAAGAAACTGGTCAGGGTATTTATTCACGTGGCTTCAATTAATCAGCTTTGCTAAAGTGACAAATGACCCCCAGATCTTAGTGGCCTTCAACAACAATATGCATGATCTACTAAAGAGGTACACAGGCTGCAGCTGCTGTGGCTCTGCCCCATGTGACTTCATTCCAACACCCAGATTGAAGAACCAGACCCCCCATACGGGCAATGCTGAGTGAGTGAATTTCAACCAGAGGCTGAGTCTAACCACCCAACTGCATTTAAGACATCTGCTCAGATCAAGTGTCATATATGTTCACATTCTATTAGCCAAAGTCAAGTAGCCATATAGACCATGAAGAGATGAGGCATGCTCTTCCTATAGAAGAGGGTGTGTAATATCCTAACTGGAGAGGGGGCAAATAAACGTGATCAAAAAAACAACCTACCATGTGGCCTTTTCCCCTCAGGGTCACAAGAGGGCTGCTATAGTGCTAGCTATCTCATCCCAGTCCTGCAGAAAAAAATAGGAGGAGAGAGAAGAGGGCAAAGGCTTCCAGGAAACTCCAGAGCAGTTTTACTTCTAGCTCACTGGCCAGAACTAGATCTCAAGAACACTCATGTCTGGAAGTGGCTAAGAAAATGGAAGTTGTGGTAGCCATCCAAAGGGGTCAGTCCCATTCCCTGCCCATGGATTGCTTTTTTTTTTTAATGAATTTATTTATTTGACACAGAGAGATACATGGAGAGAGGGAACACAAGCAGGGGGAGTGGGAGAGGGAGAAGCAGGCTTCTTACTGAGCAGGGAGCCTCGTGTGGGGCTCTATCCCAGGACTCTGGGATCACGACCTGAGCCAAAGGCAGATGCTTAATGACTGAGCCACCCAGGCGCCCCCCCATGGATTGCTTCTTATGAGAAAGTATTCAGGGGTGCCTGGGTGGCTCAGTGGGTTAAAGCCTCTGCCTTCAGCTCGGGTCATGATTCCGGGGTCCTGGGATCAAGCCCCGCATTGGGCTCTCTGCTCGGTGGGGAGCCTGCTTCCTCCTCTCTCTCTGCCTGCCTCTCTGCCTACTTGTGATCTCGATCTCTCTGTGTTAAATAAATAAATAAAATCTTTTTTTAAAAAAGTATTCATCTCCTTATTGTTTAAGCCATTTCAGTTTGAGATTTGTGCTACTTACAGCTAAGAAAAAAATTCTAATAGCGAAGAGATCCATAATCTTTATCCCAGCATACAAGATCCTAGGCAAATCAGCTCCACACTCTGCTTTTCCTATCTTCTCCTCTTCCTGTACCAGACTCATGCTGATCTCTCCCTCCATGTACACAGGGAGTTCCCTCTGCTTGGACTGCTGCTCTCCACATTCTTCCAACATCTTCATCACATCCTATTACTGCTGCTTCACAACGTAGCCCACATTGTGTAATTGTGTATATTTATTAGTTCACCCCTTTAATATTTGCTTCCAGTAGACTCTAAGTTCCGTGAGGACAGAGTCATACATGCCTTGCTCACCGCTATATAGCATTTATTGATCACAGTGCCTGGCTCAGAGTGGGGGCTCAATAAAGAATTGTTAAATGAATGAATGGACATGACACCCAAGAGAAGTCTTAAAGAACGAGTATGTTGCTGAGTAGCTGGAAACCAAGTCACCCAGGCTGTCTTATTAAGAGACAATAAATCTGGGGTACTTCAGAGCCTTTTTTTGGGTCAGTGAGGTATATATATTTTTTCTTTTCTTTTTTTTTTTTTTCAGTGAGGTATATTTAAGCACACACCCTCCCCCCTACCTACCACACACATAACACCCAGTGATTAAAGACAGCACCTATAGATCACCCCATCTCAGAGGAAGTAAAACCAGAATATGAAAATAATTGCCCTAGGGCATGGAAAACAACTGTGCTAGCACCGTAACTCTCAGGTAATCTGCCAACCAATTTGCTAGTACTTTGTACTTGCCAATTTTGCCACTGCGTTAGTTTCCTAGGGCTGCCATAAAAAAGCACCACAGATGGGAGTACTTAAAAAACAAAAAATTTATCTTCTCACAGGTCTGGTGGTTGGAAGTCTGAGATCCAAGTGTCAGCATCAAGGACTCCCTTCAAAGCTTCTCTCCTTGGTTTGTGAGTGGCCATTTTCTCCTACATGGTTTACCTTCCGTGCGTGTCTTTATCCTCATCTCCACTTGAAAAGACACTAATCATATTGAGTTAGGGCCCATTCTTTTGACCTCATTTTACCTTAATTATCTCTTTAAAAGGTCTTATCTTCAAATACACTCACTGGGGCTTTGGACTCTGGGGAGGCACAGTTCAGCTCATAATCACCACCACTAGAATTTGTGATTTTCATTGCAATTTCAGACAATTGGTCTTACACATTTTCTTAAGAAGGACTTGTGTCTTTGGGAGGGCAGGAAGCTTCATTTCACCCATGAGGAGACCAAAAGATAAAAAAGACTCCCCTATGATTGTACCTCTGGAGAATAATGGAGGTAGAACCGGAATCCATCAATCTGAACAGCGGGTCTGAGTACTGTCCTGGAGTTCTAGCATGGACATATCCTTGTGGATTTAGGAGTTTCCTCTGAAATTTTTAATTTTTTATAATTTTAAATTTTAATTTCAGAAGTAATCTCTTTAAACTTGATGCACGCACCTTCTGCATCACCTGGATGACTCCCTTGATTGGTTCATCCTACTGCATGTGGGGCATTTGTGGTTGTGCTTATAATCTCCTCGGTGCCAAGTGGTACCACCTCAACTGTCTTGGCTGATGGGAAAGAACAGAAGTGACCTTAACACTCCAAGTTGAAGGTCAAAGGACAGTCTAAAATGTCCTTTTAGAAGACAGAGTGGTAGATGAGTAGGGTTCCCACATGGCAAACAATAGTCCAGGCACATCTAATTCAAAAGAATCCATACCCCAGTAGTCAGTACCCGATGCACTTTATGAGAAGTGATTTAGTTTCAGCCAAGGACCGTCATCCATCACATTAAATTAATGTTGCTAATTTGGATGTTATTGGTTTTATAGGTTTGTTTGTATTTAATTTATAAATTTGTTTTAGCTTTACATCTGCTTAAGAGCAATAAGCATAAGGCATTTATAAGTAGTTTTATGTGTGTGTTGCTTAAATAATATTAAGTTTAACATTAATTTAAAATAATTTAAGTCATGTGAGGAAAGAGATGGTCCTCCTGCATCTAATTCTGACCCAGTTTGTTTCTTTCTTTCAATGGATTTGCATAAAGTCCAACATATTTGGAGCTGCCAGGCACTACCTCCCCAATCAACCTCTCAGAGAATTCACCCTATCCAATCCCTGCTAGAGGCAGAACCATCATTCACAACTAATTAGGCCAGGATTGGAAAAGTCTTCAAATATGGACCAGATTCTCTCCTCTGGGATTTTAGAATCAATATATTGAGAGATTGAGCCAATAAGCTATTGGAAGCCAAGGTGAAAGATCCTGCAGACTCAGAGCATAAGCCACCATTCAGGAGAAGTCATCACGGCTGCATACAGATGAAAGAGTGGGCAGAGGGAACCTGTCTATAGCGAGAGAAAAACGAATGGTTGGGCAGAGAGAAGCAGGGATGGCAGTCCAAGCATCCAGAGACAGGATCTGAGGCTGGCTGTGTAATCCTGCTGATTTCCCAGATCCCAGCTTCAGGCCCAGGAAACCCTCTGTGAGATGCACCTATCTCCTTCCAACAATCCCCTTTGACTTGAGCTAGCCTAAGGAGGTCTTTGTCCCTGATGACCAAGTGTACTTTCTATAGCTTTTCACTTGTTTTGTGTATCTTCACATCCATTTCATCATTTCCATGCCTTGGTATGCACCAGTTTTCCTAGGAGGACAAGAGCCAGAAAGGAGGAAGAGAGGAATCAGGACTTACCGAGCACTTGCTATGAGAAATGAGAGAAGAAAATTAACGTCCTGAGTGGGAAGTTCACATACATGATCACATATAACTCTGATACTCTGAGACATGAGCATTATTCTACTTATTAAACAATCCAAGAACTAGGACTCAGGGAGGTCAGGTAACTTATCCAAGGCCAACAAGAAAGGAATGGAGGACAGGAAGTAATGGGAGGCAAGAAGCAGTGGGAGAGAGGAAAAGAAGACTGAAAATGATGGAAGATAGCTTGAACTGATCTCACAGCTTATTCATTTCCCATCAAGTTTCATTTCCTTCATTGGAGAGGCATTTCTGTACTGGGACTCGATGCAAAACTCAGATTGCCACCCATACTCAATCTGTCATCTTTGCTGACCAGCAGCAAAGATGTGGGAACACACGCTCACCTAGCACCAGCTACCTGGGGAAATAGTTATCAGGGAGACAATGTGGTAGCTGAGATCCTGGGCTCAAATCCCGGCTCTGTCAGGTTTTAGTTCTAGTGACACTACCTTGGGCCTTAGCTTCTTCATGTACAAATTGGCAGTAACAACAGCACACCTCTTTGGGGCTGTACTAAGGACAAAGTGAGACAATGCTGGCAGAAGTATGCAGCACTGTGCCTGAGAAGCCATTTGAGGAGCTACAGGGTGGGTTACTGACATCTCAGAAGGGTAAACGGCATGGTGCTTTTCATGAACCAACAAGTCTCTCTTCTTCACAGAACTTCTCTATGGCAGAACTTGCCACATTTCCCCCAACTATTGGATATTGATTTTTACCATGAATAACCTTTGATGAACTTCATTTATAGCTGCAAGTGCTTCAAACTGAGCAGAATTGATCAGGCATAAGGATTTTCCATTAGGCAGAAATTAAGGAAATATATCTTCCAATATCTCAATTAAAATAGCCTCCATTTTGCCAAGGTAAGAGCTGTTGATCTGATTTTAGTGAACAAGTAGATCAATAAGATAGAAGGCCTCTGAGAGGATAATACACCTCTCCCACATACTTGGAGGAGGCTGGATTCCTTCCCAGACTTGATCCTGCTGCCCACAGCTGACACCAAAGTTCTGCACTGGCTGCTAGGGCCCCTCAAGGGCCAACTGTTGCAGAGAAGAGTGTCCACACAGAGCTGACAGGAGACACAGGCCTCCTGAGAGACAGAACTAAGTTGTCCCTTCTTTATCACTGTGGTCATCATCATTGTCATTACCACGTGTGCCCCCCAAGGGCAGAGATTTGGGTCTGTTTTGTCCCCTGATGTCTCCCCAGCACCTAAAACAGTTCCTGGCTGTGGTAAACTCGGGGCATGAATGGCCCCAGTTCTTTGCTCCTCCTTGTTCCACACCATGCCCTTTGCCACATGACCTGTGTGCTTCTCACTGAAGAGATGGACCTTACTGCCCCTTTCCCTTGAATCTGAGCCAGGCTTGTGACTTGCTTTGCCCAGCAGAAGGGAGAAGGAAAGATGATGCCCTATTCTGAGTCTGAACCTCAAAAGGCTTTTCACGTTTCCACATACTCTCTTACTCTCCGCAGTCACCATGACAAGGACATACCCAGATGGGCCTGCTTGTCCCACAATAACGATGAGAGATATGGGGGCAAAGGCAAGCTTCCCTGGCCATTCCGACTGAATGTATGCAAGATCAGAGAGACAGACAGACAAACTGACCCCCAGACACCCAATGAACCTAGACAAGCCAGCAGGAACCCCAACTGACCTAGAGATTTGTGAGCTAAACTAATGCTTGTTGTTTGAAGCCACCAAGTTTCAGGGTAGTTTGTTACCCAAAATTATTGAGAAAGGAATCACTGAACTACTGGCACAGCCATATGAATTGACCGAATTAATTCATTAAATGCTATTAAATACATACTAAATACTAGGTACCTGGTTAAATAATTTACATACATTATGGGTTCTGTCTTGATTTAAAATGTTGATATTTTGTTCATCATAAAATTTGCTTCACTTTGATTCGCTTCAAATATTGCACTAACATATTATTTATCTTAATTACAGAGCTTTTTTGGCACTCCCTTAAATTTCAAACCACTACTCACTTACCTCACTGTGTTCTCAGCCCTGATTATCCCATTTACTCCCTAGGAAAATAAATCTATCCAAAAAAGTAAGGCCCAGATGAAGCTGGAACTATTGAAGCAACAAAACAAATAATGCACTATTGGATTATAACTCAAAGTGTAAAATAAATATCCATGAGTCCATACTGATGTAAATAAAAAACTGAATAAATAAATGTGGGAGAATGGAAAAATATCCCATAAAGAAGAATTCTAAGTAATTTGTGTACAGGCTCCCCCATCACTGCCAGGCATCATCAATGCCCTCCCCAAGACCACATGCAGCAAGGGAAGGGCAGAAAGGGTGACAAAGGCACCTCAGCCAGGTGACCAGGGTCGCCATTGGCAGTCATAGTTCATGTTGATGGCTTGTACCCTTGAGAGGACATGTCGAACACAGCACTTTACCTCTGTGGTCTTCCTCCCCCAAACCCATAACTTCGGCCTAATCAAGAGAAACTCATCAAACAGATCTCAATTGAGAGACATTCTATTAAGACACCTGAACAGCCCTCCTTGAAATTGTCGAGATCATTAAAGACAAGGGAAGTCTGAGAAACTGTCAGTTTAGAGGAGCCCAAGACAACATGACAACTAAATGTAACCCAAGGTCCTGAATGGGGTCCTAGAACAGAAAATGGGCATAGGGCAAAACCATGGCAATCCTAAGAAAGTGTGGCCGTTATCAGTAACAATGCATCAATATTGGTACAGTAACTGTATAAAATGTGCCACAGTAATGTAAGACACTAACAACAGGGAAGCTGGGTCCAGAGTATATGGGAAATTGCTGTACCACTTTTGCAACTATTCTATTAATCTAAATCTATTCTAAAGCAAATGGCTTATTTTAAAAAAAGGAAGTAAACCAAGGCCTATAAATATTAAGTAAATTGGCCAAGGTCACAGGGATAATAAATGCCAAAGCTGGGATTCTAATCCAGGGCTGTGTTTAAACCAACACCCTATAGCTCAGCTGCTCACAGAGACACTTTCCCACCTAACAAAAATAAGGGAGGGAGGGAGATGGGAAGGAGGGAGACAGACAAGAGAAGAGAGAAGGAGAGAGATAGATTGCCATATACTTGCCAGCTTTTCTCTAGTTGATGAAATTGGCCACCCGAAATGTGTTTTGCCTCCTCTCCTCCCAAATGCATATTCAGCAGTGTTCAGCTGCACCATGGGCTTCTCAGCCAGCTGTGCTCACCCTCATGCAAACTCCCGTGAAATCAATAGCACACATCCATCATTTTATCTCCACCACTTAGTGGAAGCAAAAACCTCTTTACCAAAGTACCCGCCACCGACAAGACATATCACCCCATCGCCGCTGTACACATCCGTCTTGCATACAATTGTTTAAGTGGTTTGGGGTCCTTTGAAATCAGAGATTTATTCCCGCTTCCCTTTCGTTTTATTAGGGGAGGTTTATCATCAATATGAAACTTTAATTCCTCCAAAGCTGTGGATTAATAGACTCATAAACTTTAATACCTAGTGCTTTATACACTTCATTCAGGATCTACTCCACACAGTTGGGGGACTGACAACTCAGTTCAATTTTCTGGTCTCTCCTATCCTGCAATTCTGAGACCTTTGGGGATATAATCAGATTCACCTTGATAAAGCACTGCATTGTGCTTAGGGCGCTGAACACCATAATCAGACCAACAGGTTTAAATCCTGACTGCAGGGCCCGTGGGTGGCTCTCTCAGTTAAGCATCTGCCTTCACCTCAGGCCCTGATCGCAGGTCCTGGGATGGAGCCTCCTTCCTCAGCCAGGAGCTGCTTCTCCCTCTGCCCCTCCCCGTTTGTGCTCTCTCAACACTCTCACTTTCTCTCAAATTTTAAAAATTAAGAAAATAATAAAGCCTGACTGCATCTTTACTAGCTGTGCAACTCGAAGCTAGTTGCTTTACCTCGCTGAGTCTCAGGATCTTCATCTATGAAATGGGGATAAAACTGGGATCTGTCTCACAAGATTAATTGTTCATGGTATGCGTGTGTGTGTGTGTGTGTGAGAGAGAGAGAGAGAGAGAGAGACAGACAGACAGACAGACAGACAGGGAAGGAGGGAGAGAAACAAAATGAAAATGAATACCTTTTTGTATGGCAAAGAAAATAAAAGAACCCACTTAGGATCTCAGCAGAAAACACAGAGTGAAAAGACCAGGAGCTTCACGCTTCACTCTGCACACATCCTCAGACTAGAGCTCCAAAGCCAAGATGGTGCATTTCTGTTCAGCCCATGCCATTGTTTAAGATGCAGCCACTGCTTCTTCTGGTGACAAGAATTGCCTGTCTGTTTTTTCAAAGAAACCTTCAGGGGCCAGGGCTTGGGCTGAGCTCTTTGTAACTTCCTAAGTCCTTTGAAGTCAATTTACAAAAACAAAATGCACTGGTTGGGGTTTTTTTTGGTTTTGTTTTTTTTTTGGGTAGCTGACTGTGTCATGCTGTGGCTCACTTTCCTTCCAAAAGCCATCCATGACAATGACTTAAGTAAAACAGCAAAAGACAAATAATAGTTATATGGACTATACAACATACAGTGACTCACACAGTAATAACGATAACTAACCTTTGTACTAGTGGTTCTTGGTCAGGGAACACGTGGCAATGTTTGGAAACATTTTTGTTTGTCATGACTAGGGGGGTGTTACTGGCATCTAGAAGGTAAGGCCAGGGATGCTGCTGAATATCCTACAATGCACAGGATGCCCCTCCTCAACAGTAAGGAATTGCCCCAAGGTGACAACAGTGCTGAGTTAGACACACACTTGTTTAGATGGGTCATTTATTAACTGCCAGGCAGGGTATTAGGAGCTTTGCATGTTGTAGCTCACTGTTCACAGTATTAATCAGGTTTCTCCAGATAAACCAAACCAATGAGAGAAGTACATGTACATCTGTGTCGAGGCAGATTTATTATAAGGAATTGGCTCATGAATCTATGGAAGCTGGTAGGCCCAAAAATCTGCAAGGTGGCCCAGTGGTACAAGAGACCAGGGAAAACTGATTTGAATGCCATCAGGCAGAAAAAGCCAATGTGGGGGCACCTGGGTGGCTCAGTGGGTTAAGCCTCTGCCTTCGGCTCAGGTCATGGTCTCAGGGTCCTGGGATCGAGCCCCACATCAGGCTCTCTGCTCAGCAGGGAGCCTGCTCCCCCCCACACAGCCCCCACCCCCTGCCTCCCTCTGCCTACTTATGATCTCTCTCTCTGTTAAATAAATAAAATCTTAAAAAAAAAAACAAAAAGCCAATGTGGCAGATGAAATCTGAAGGCTGCCAGATGACAAGTTCCTTCTCACTCAGAGGAGGCTGGTCCTTTGTTCTATTCAGGCCTTCAACTGGTTGAATGAGGCCCACCCACATATGGAGGGCAATCTGTTTTCCTCAAGCCCACTAATTTAAATGTCAATCTCATCCAGAAATATCCTCACAGAAACTCCTTGAGTAATGTTTAGCCAACTATATGGGCACCCCATGGTTCAGCCAAGTAGACACATAAATTGAACCATCTCCCACCCCAATATGAGGAGGGCACTACTAATAGAGGCCTTGATAAATTCAATTGCCAATCCCAATTCTTCACCTTCCCCTGCATCCTCACCCTTGCTCTGGGCTTAAACATGCCATTTGCTTTGGCCAATGTCACCCAGTCAGGAGTGACCATGTGCTGATTCAAAGGCTCAGCTTTGAGAGACTCCACACAGTTTCACTTGCCTCTTACACCCCTGCCAGCTCCTTAAGAACAACAGCTCTTGCCCATACCACTGATCCCAGAAGGATGAGGGACAGGAGAAGCAAGGCCACCCTGGCTGACTCACAGACCAACAGTAAGAAGCCAAGTCACCTCAGCCAAGATCAGCCAAGCCTCTACGTAACCCATAGCTGCATGAGCAATAGTGAGTGATTGTCATTCCAAGCTACTGAGTTCTGGGCTGGTGTGTTCTGCTATAATAGTAGAATGACAGACCCCATTTTAGCAATGAGGAAACTGAGGCATGGAGAGATTCAATAAGCTGCCCAGGTCACACGGCAAGTAGGTCCATTCTCCATCCATTCTGTGCCAGGCTCTGTGCTAGGTGCTATCATTCCTTTGACTGTCACCCATCTTTCCAGTAGTCCCAACAAGTAGGTATTTTAAGCCCGTTCTACAAGGAAAGCAGTGGAACATCTGAAGTTTTAACAGCACACCCTGGGAAGGCTGGAGCTGAGCTTTGAACATCAGTGTTTTTGTGTCCTGACACCATGTGGCCACCCACTTACAGCTAAGGAATTAAATGACAACCTTCTGCTTCAAGAGACGTGACCAGACTATACAGATGACAGAGGCTACTAGATACCATCTGGGTACTTCTCATCCCCTCACTTATATATCTGCTCCTGATCCCTCTTCATTTTACTTCCAAAATCATCTCTTGGGCCCATCTGCTCCCCTCTGTTTATGTATCGCTGGGCCCTGAACTTCCAAACCAGCCCCCTCTTGACTCTCTGCCCTCTTGGCACACCTCTTGCCTTCCAAATCCCTGTTCACATGACAGCCACAGTGATTACTAGAAATGCACTCCTTTTTTTTTTTTTTTAAACATTATTTATTTGAGCGAGAAAGCATGAGCAGGGGGGAGAGGCAGAGGAGAGGGAGAGGAAGAAGCAGTCTCCCCGCTGAGCAGGGAGCCTGACGTGGGGGCTCAATTCCAAGACCCTGGAATGACCTGAGCCGAAGGCAGGTGCTTAACTAACTGAGCCACCAAGGCACCCCTGGAAATGCATTCCAATGACATCTCTCTTCTGGAGAGTGGGGAGAACATCTGAGGCCACCCCCCTGCAACTGCTCTTTGAATAAAGGCCAAAGTTTAGCAAAATCTGTGCCATCTGGGCCATGACTACTGCCTCTCGTTCTACTCTCCTTCTTTACTCTCTCTTCTCACTTAACAGATATCCTTCAGTAGCAACCATGAGCCAGACACAGTGGTTGGCACTGAAGACAATAATCATGAGCAAAAAAACACCCTAGGCTTTTCCCCTAAAACCCACAATGTATGGGAGATACAACAGAGAGGGCCCCGCTACCCTTCTCATTGCTCCCAGAAAGTGTCACGTGCTGCCCAGCTGTGGGACCTCTGCACCTGTCGCTTTTCTGCTTGAAAACTCTCCTCATGACCCAGGGCAAGTCAGACCCCAACCAAGGCTTCATGCTTTCACACCACCTTGCGTCTAAACATCAAAGCACAAACCCCACTGGGTTATCATCCACTAGGATGCAAGCAGTTATTTCATTTCTCAGTCTCACACTGAACTCTAAAACCTTGAGGGTGGAAACTCAACCTGTTTCTGCTCTATGCCATATTCCCAGTGCCTTATATATAACTGTGCTCAATTTGATTGAGTAAAGGTATAACGAAGAGAAAAAGAAAAGCCCAGTTAACAGTAAGAAACTCAAGTTTATAGGTATCTGTGGCTTGAGAGGAATGTGCAAAGATGCACAGTTCCCAAGGCCTGAGAGACATGGAAGAATCCCCCAGGCTACCAGTTGCCATAGGAACTGCCTCCAGGTCTCCTTGACTATGAGGAACACAATCCCACCAGATGCCCGTGGTATGGCCAGCTCTCATCTTGCCATCCTGACTGTGCGGGACACACTCTGAGGTGTTCCCATGATCCCCTGGGGGTCATGCCCTGTGTAATCCTCTCCTTAAGCAGACCCTGTGATCTCCTAATGAATAAAAGATGGCAAAGGTCATTATGCCACATGAAGACCACAATGTCCACCTTGCTGGGCACTCTCTCACCTTCACTGGCTTTAATGAAACAAGCAGCCATGTTGGGATGGAAGAAACAGAGGATGGTCCTGACCAACCCCAGCCAGAACCAAGCCTTTCAGTCTTAGAGATACAGGGGATGGAACTCTGCCCAGTTGAGACCCCGATGAAACCTCAGCCCTGACACTCTGACTGAAGCCTGGGAGATTTCAAAGAAGAGAAGCAGCCAAGCCATGCCCAGATCCTGGCCCACAGAAACTGTGAGATAATAAGTGTGTTATATTAAGCTGCTAATTTTGTATAATGTTGTTGCATAGCCAAAGAAGACGAGCTAACGTGCTGAGCTGGGCTACCACTCCCACTTCTTCCCCACCCCCACAGGACACTGTGCTCATGCATGGATACTGTATTAGTTTTCTAGGGCTGCCATGACAAATCTCCACCAACCAGATGGCCTAAAACAACGAAATCCATTCTCCTTCAGTTCTGGATGACAGAAGTCTAGAAATGGGGTGTCAGCAAGGCCACATTCTCTCTGAAAGCTGTAAGAAAGAACCCTCGCCTGTCTCTTCCCATCTTCCAGTGGCTCCCAACAGTCCTTGCCTTGCAGAAGCATCACTCCAGTCTCTATCTCTGTCTTCATGTGATATCTCCCTGCGTATCTGTGTCCAAATTTCCTCTCCAATAAGAACATCATCCACTGGAGTAGGATGGGCCCTAACCCAATCATTAAGATGGGGTCATTAGTATGACCTCATTATAATTTGATTACATCTGCAAAGATCCTATTTCCAAATAAGGTCATATGCACGGGTACAGGGGATTAGGACTTCATTGTATCTTTCTGGGGTACACAATTCAACCCATAACAGATGCCATCTTCATACCCCAAAATAGAGCATGTGGGTCTCGAAGTCGCCCATTCACTACCATTCCCACCAATTCCTTGGTGCATTCATTCACCACACATTTACCACTCATTACCCACATGGGCTGCCCACCAGTGGGTAAACTAGGGAGAATGGAGACAACATCCGAGTTCTCATGGAGCTTACATTCTGATGGAACACAAGGACAGGCAGTCAATGCCTACAAAGAAAGATGACTTCTGACCACTGCAAATGGTATGCCCAATAAGGCCGGAATAGTAACAACAGTCATGGTGGTAAAAGCCGCAGCAGCTAACATTACTTACTCTGTGCCAGGTGTTATTCTAAACACTTAATTTGAATTTGTGCTTTTCCTTCTCACTGAAACCCTACAAAGTAGCTACTTACCAATCCCCTTTGAAAGATGGAGAAACTGAGGCACAGAACGCTTACACACAACTATTGGCAGAGCCAAGACTGGAACCCAGGCAGCTGAGCTCCAGAGATCCACTATGGAGAAAAGAACAGGACTTAGATCTGGCAGTCTCAGAGAAGGGATTTTTGACTCAAGATTGGAACAACACAGGGGTGGAGGCCAGACTCTGTCAAGTGAAGGGGGGGATGCAAAGGGAGAGTGTGAAGACGGTGAAATAATCTCTAGTTGTGGAAGGGTTTAGGCCCCCCTCCCAAGGTGGGCAACTTCTGAAATATTCAGGGTATAAAATAGTACAGATTGGGTAGAACTTACGACACTTTAACAAAGAGGGGATCTTAGAGATCAAGGTGCTGCCTCACTAGGATGTTGTAATGCACCCCCACTCCCCTTCTTGCTGCATCATCTCCTACCTGCCCAGTGTAAGCTCAGGCTGGCCCCACTGTCTGGGGTGATTAATAGGTTTAATTTATCATTAACTTCCACAGAGCTGAGCTAGGCCAGTGACGCCTCTGGAGCAGTTTGTGAGTAATCAGTGGGTGAGCAGAAGCCTCTGCATACTTATTTATATTCATTTTGCACTGGAGACATTTGTAATTTGTTTGTTTTCCTCTGGCCTGGCTTCACCTACCTGGGCTTGGATGACTGGGACAAAACCAAGAAAGAATGGTCCAGGGTACTGGGGGAGGGAGGACTAGAGATTGAGTCCATGGGGACAAAAAAGGACAAATCCAAGAAGAGACTGGGCAGAGGGTCTATGAGCAGCATCCATCCACCCTAAATCTCTATACCTACCACTGCCAGCATCTTTATACACATGTTGCCCAAGCACATTGTGCAGGCACAGTCTGAATGCAGGAAGGTCGACATGAGAGGGTTTGGAGTCCCAGCATGCTAGGGGAGACAGCACATTACTGATTTCAAAGCCAGGTCAGCAGACCCATGGTACACAAAACCATGTAGGCTCAAAAACAAAGGCAGAGCTCCTCATTCTCATTCTGGGTTGGGTTTCAGGACCCAGGACTCCCAGAGCCAGCCTGAAATTCAGGCAACATATTCCCTCCTTCCCCAAATGGAATGCACACAGGTCTGGGAGCCACTGTTGAGGCCAGAGGGAAGAGGGAGGGTAAGAAAAGATCTCCAGCATACAGAGATGTGATGCAGTAATTTGGTTTGCTGGAAGATCGTTCCCAGCAGACTGAGGTTTCAGTCTGTCTGGTATCACACCCAGACCCCTGGACCAAACTTTGGGAAGAATGCACCATACCCCACTACAGAGAATTCCCAACCAGCCCCTCAAAAGCCATGGGCTTCAATAGTGTGGTAGAGAGGCATCCAACTCTTGGTTTCAGCTCAGGTCATGATCTCAGGGTCATGAGACTGAGCCCCACATCTGGCTCTGTATTCAGCAGGAAGTCTCAAGTAGAATGCTTGAGACTCTCTCCTTCTTCCCCCTACCCCTCCCCACTGCACGCTCTCTAAAATAAATCTTTTTTTTTTTAAGTGATAGAATGGGATTTTCTTCTCTCTTGCCCTTCATCCCTTCATATAAGGAAGTCTTGTGTTATACAATTCAGGACTAAAAGGTGACCGGCACCCTCTCTGCAAAATCCGATGCAGGAGCCCACACAGGCAAGATAGCACTCAGCACAGTACCCAAGACTGATTTTGTGCAGACTTCTCCCAAAAGCTACACCACTGTGGGGGCAAGAGCTGCCGCAGGAGAGATGACCACAGGCTGAGGGTCTCTGCCCACCCACATAGATGGTCCCTCGAGTCTCAGACTCCAAGTACTGTTTAAGTACCAGGTGGATAGATTAAACCCACCCCCGGACTCTTCCCAACCCTGTAGAAATGCAGAGCTGCATCTGAAAGACAAAATATTCCCTGGGATTTTGTAAGTGGCAACACAGGAGAGACAGGACAACAGGCACAGAGCAGGGCAAATTGAGGCTTTGATCCAACAGTTCCGGCCATCTAGAGTTCAGGATTACCCCAATGACCCTTGGGTCAAATATGAAGATGAAAATTTTTAAGTTTTAACTGGGGCTTAAGGGGTGATATCAAAGGTTTATGTAGTCTGCAGCCTGCAACATCAATTCCTCATTTCTTCTTTGTTAATAGCTTTATTGTGATATAATTCACCTACCATACAATTCACCCATCTAGAGTGCACGACGCAGAGGTTTTTAGTGTATTCACAAAGTCACACAACCATCTGCACAATATTAGAACAGTCACACCCAACAGAAACCCTGTGCCCTTTCGATATCACCAACCAAATACCCCATCATCCCTAGCCCCTAGCAACCACTAATTTACACGCTGTTCCTATGGATTTGCCAGGTCTGGACACTTTATAGAAATGGCTTCCTTCCATCTTTGTTGGGGTCAGCATGTACCCTTAGGTCACAGTGTCTGGTTCACCTGAGCTCCAACCTTGCCACAGCATCCTCATCTGTAAGTGGACCCAATCATTGTTCTTTACCCATCTGGTTGTGAGGAAGGTTACACAAGTCAACACCTTAACAGCTGCTGTACCCAGTAAGTGCTCAGCAAATGGGGGACAGCATACCTGCTTGTGTCTGTGCCTGGCTTGCTTCATGCAGGCCCCACAGGGGCCATCTATCTTAGACACAGTGCTGGGGTTCCTCAAAGAACCATGCACTTAGAGGGCTTAACCCAGAGCCTGCTCAGACCCAGGACATGAATGGAGGCGTTTTTAGAACTGATGTGGACAGTGAGTCTGGCCAAGCTTGTTATCCTAACAATCAGGACCACTGGCCCTGAGGCAGGAAACTATCTCAGTGGCCTGAAGACAAAAAACCAAGGCTGTTTTTATCCAGGAGCCGGGGGCCAGGCTAGGCAGGCATGTCCAAGCAGAGTCAGAGACCCAGCAGGTTCCTGGCAGGCCCTGACTCGCTGGGCAGCTGTCAGTCCTGGGAGACTGCCTGCTGTGTGCTCTAGACTCCCAGGCCTGGGACAGGGGTGGGAGTAATCGGGTTACATGCTCTGGGGATTCTGCTGCTCTTGGCAGAGCCACAAATTGAGTTTGAAATGAGTAATCTGGAGCCAAGCTGCTTGTGCTGTGAGCAACAAGGCCTGGTTGACAAGGTTTCTCCAACACTGTCCCCTCTGGATCAGAGAAGGGGGCTGGGGAAGCAGCCCCAAACCAGCCCCAGGGGTAATGAATGGACAAGTCAGCTTCCCTTGCTATGATGGAGATGAGGAGCATAGCTGACCCCCAGCAAAGAAAGAAGGTACTCTTTCTAGGAAATGTCCAGAATAGGCAAATCCAGAGACAAAGTAGATGTGTGGCCAGGGGCTATGGAGAGTGGGAGACTAAACGGTGTTTCTTTTTGAGGGTGATGAAAATGTTCAAAAATTGACTGAGGTAAGTGGAGATGCAACGGGGGTTGGGGGTTAAGGGGGTAGGAAAAGAAAAAATGAAACAAGATGGGATCGGGAGGGAGACAAATCAAAAGAGACTCTTAATGTCACAAAACAAACTGAGGGGGGTGGGGGGGAGTTGGGAGAGGAGGGTGGGGTTACATTATATGTTTAAATAAAAATAAAATTTTTTTAAAAAGTAAAAAAAAAATTGACTGAGGTGATGGTTGCACAACTATGAATACACTTACAACCAAAGACTTGTACACTTTAAGTGGGTGAATTGCTTGGTATATGAATTAGATCTCAATGAAGTTGCTTCAAAAACAAGTAGGTTGGTGGGGTAAGGGAGTGGAGAACAACTTCCCATAGGTACTACTCCTTTGTCCACAAAACCAAAGGTCTTCTCAGATCCTCCCATAAGAAGAAAAGTAAGAGCTAAGAAAAATGAGGTACCTCGCAGAGGAGGAAACTGCGGCCCAGAGGGCCTAATTCTCTTGTCCAATGTCACACAGCAGCCAATGGCAGACTGGGCTATATTGCCACTGATATAAGCAAATCAAACACTCTGTGGGGTACCGGGGAAGAAGGAGAAAATACTTTAGGAGAGATGTGTGTACTTGACACCTGTAAACAGAATAGCTGAAGCACCTGTCGTGGCCAAGGACAGACCTTTGCTGCATTTCAGTGCATGGCCCATAGCGGGGAGTCATCTTTTCTGGGACTGGGTCTGTCAAGGTCTTAATCCGTCTCAGTGTCTGTGCACTGGTCTTCCTGCTCTGGCTATCTCTCAGAGTCCCCTGAGGCAGGGGAGTCTGGAGCCAACACGAGTCGATCTGATAAAGATCCAACTCTCGGGGGCAGGCTCCGGTATGCTGCAGACTCCGCAGACGTCTGCAGAAGGGCTGTAACTCAATAGAGAATTCTGTTAATATGGTTGCTGCCTGCTCTAACCCCCTCTGCTTGTCTAACCACTATGGAGATAACAGAGGCTGGAGGCTACCGGGTCCTGATTACATTTCCTCCCCTCTTGCCGCCCTAAAAAGAAGATGGGCTTTGTCAGGCTTCTGCTGCCACCTACAGCAGCTGCAACACAAGGCATGTCTCCAGCCGGACCTGGAGAAACAGCACAGGACACTTCAGGGGAGAAATGGAGCACCAGGAGCCAAAGTCTGAGATCTGACACTGAAGACCTTCCCATACCCTCAGGCCAGGCTTGGGGAAAATATTCAAGAGCCTACTCCCCATCCCTCCCGTGAAGGGGCCCCATCCACTGAACACACCAAATGGAAGGGAAGACCAGCTCTCCACCCTATGGGGCTGAAGGGCATCCAGACCTCTCTTGATGCCCTGAGGACATTCCAATCCCTCTGCCCATACTGCTGCCCTCTGCCATCTCATTCACCCCCTCCTTTGAAAAGCCCCTCTTCGTTACCTCTGCTAGTTTAGCCAAGCCCACAGCCCCCTTCTGCTCACCCCACTGCTGATCACCTGCTTGTCTCTCCCAATAATGACAATAATCAGACTGGCATCTGTCTGTGCACTGACCATGTACCACACGCTGTGTTTAAAGATCCGCAGGCACCATCTCATTGAACATTTCAGCAACTTAGGAGGCAGACGTTATTAGGGCCTGCATGTCACAGATGTGAAAACTGAAGCTCTGAGGGTTTAGTAACTTAGACAAAGCCAGCCTGGGGTTTGAACCCAGCCCCATTTGCCTCCAGAGACAACCTTCTTAACATGCAGGGTTCACCCTGCCTCCCTCCCTCCACCTTTAACCAATCCTTTCATTCGATGGACAGGGCAAACATATAGTTCTTTGGCTATTTACTGATTTAGAAACTTGGGAGCCTGCTTGGCTGGGAAATGGATAATCATGTTTCCATTTGTAAGACTCATGTAATGTTGAAAGCAAATGTTGGAAAAAATGTTAAAAATTATGATGGCTGGTCATTGAGAGAAACCACTGGGACGTAACTTCTCTTCATCACACGTTTCTTGTCTTTATAGTCTATTTCTCAAAGGCTGGGACAGGATGAGGTCGGTAAGATGGAGCAAACAAAGCAATCTGAAAGGCAACTCATAATTGCAGGATGGAAGCTGGCTCTGGGTAAAGCAGCAAGCCTGTGAATCAGCTATGTGGGGAGGAAGTTACGGCCCCGGAAGCTCATGGAATGAGAGGCTACCTTGCCATGTGCTGACAGGACCACTCCACCTCAATGGCACCAGACCTGGAGCATCCAAAGGTGGGTCCACGCCCTGAGGGGCCCTAGCTAATAAGGGTGTGTCTGGGAAGGTGTCCAGGGTTGGGAGAGAACTAAGTCATGATGTGTCATACAGCAAAAGTCAAAGAAATCAAATGTTGGCAGTTGCCTGCCAATATTTGAAGGGTTGATACTTGAGGGACTAGACCTACTATTTTCTCCCTGGGGACAGATCCAGTGAATTGTGAGGATAGAGAGAGGAGAGACAGCAAGAGACTGGTACCTGGCATGTCTAAATCCAAGAAGGAGGGCACCTGGGTGACTCAGCCAGTTAAGCATCTGCCTTCAGCTCAGGTCATGATCCCGGAGTCCTGGGATTGAGTCCCACATTGGGCTCCCTCTCACTCTGAGCTTCTCCTCCTCTCAAATAAATAAATAAATAAATAATCTTTAAAAAAAAAAAAAAAAACAATCCAAGAAGGAAAGGACGAGTGGCTGTCAGGAGGGTGGATCCTAAAGTCAGAGATTCCTCAGTTCAAATCTTCTTTTGCCCCTTGGTCAAGTGATCCAATCTCTCTAAGACTCTGTTTGTCCATCAGTGAAGAGTTAAACTTTCAAAAAGGAGACCTGAACTATCAGTAAGTACTATCAAGCTTAAGGGGGCAAGAATCTGAGACCCAGGCAAAGCAAATCTGGCAAAGGGGACAGAGGGTGAGTCCATCTGTGCCAGATAGGCTGACCAGCCACACAACCTACAGTGGTAATTTCTCTTGCTTTTTCTATCTATAAGAAGACAGATAATGGAGCACCTCTTCAACGCACAGCATTAGATCTGGGCATGGGGGTGGGGGATGGTACAAACATGAAATATGACCTGGCTCTACCCTCAGAGGGCTCAAAATCTAGAACAGAAGAGAAAACAAACTGATTGAAATGGTAGAGGACAGAACAGAGCCAGACCGGGCTCCCACCATTGGCATCACTTGAGTTGTTTGTGAAAAGTCAGACCCTGGGCCAGGAAAGGCACAGTAAAGCAGAATCCTCAGAGGGCTGGGATCTAGAATCTGCATTTCATCGAGCTTCCCAGGAGCCACTTATACATACCAACACTGAAAACTAACTTAGCATTTCAGAAAAATAGAGGCGACCAGATCCACTATTGCCAGAGGCTTTATGGAAGAGAGACTGTGGAGCCAAGCAGGAGGACAGCATGTGGGGAAGAAGCCACGTGTAAGGTAGAGAGTGAGGGGCATGAGACCCATGATCCCATGTTGAGATGATGTGCATGATCTGCTGGGGCCACCTGTGAGAGGAGAACATCAGAAGATGAGTATCCATCTCAAATGCCAACCCCACTGTCAACAGCCTTGCACAAGTTGCCCCCATCACGTGCCCAAACAGCCACAGCCTCCCAAATGATCTCCCTTGTGCCACATCTTCCTTCCCCAAGCCCAGACATTCCCAGAGTAGCCAGTGTGACCTTCTAAAATCACAAATTAAACAAAGTGAACAATGACTAACACTCACCCAATGCCACCACCAACTGAATGTTCCCAATCCCTGTTCTTAGAATAAAATTCAATTCTCAACAAGACCTTCACTAACCTCCAGGGTCTGGCCTCTGACTGCTCTTCCTCAGGCTCACTCACTCTAGCTACTCCAATACTGTCTATTGCTCAGAAACGCTACCTTCTCAGAGATGCTTTCATCAATCACCCACCCATCCAAATCATCCTTCCCCCCAAACTATTTCAACACCCTGTTTCTCCTGGGTCAACTCTCAGAATCTGTAAACTCTCTTGCTTAAATTTGCTTCTTAATTGTCTGTCTCCCCAGCCATACTGAAAGTTCCAGGAGAGGAGCAGGAAATCCGGTCTCCCTCCCCATTGAATACCCAGCACGTGGAACACAAGGTACATAGGTGAGGCACAAGTATTTTCTGAATCTACAAAAAAATGTATCAGTTGCAAGGGGCCTTGAATGCCAAGCTAAAGAGCAGGGAGGTTTGCCAAGAACTTCACAGCAGGGACAATATCCAGCATGATGAAAGAAGTGCCTATGTTATCAGAGTAAAAACCCCAGAGGATTTCAAAGATAATAAAAGCAAAGTCAATTTCAGGAGTGGATCTAAATTCACCAACCCTGGTGAAAGCTGAAAATTACCATCCCAGCTGGTAGAAATGTCAATTCAAACTTCATTTATAAAACGAGTTCAGGCTCTGATTGCTAAATTATTACTTCCTATGAGAATGAGCATTGTCTGGATAAAAAGCAATGGCAAAAGTAAAAAAAAAAATTCAATTTACTCAACATACCCCTCCCTAAAAAATATATTTTAACATTAAAAGTTACTCCAGATAATTGCACATATAAATATCACTTAATGCAGATGTTGTGTATAAAATATAATTATTACTCATGGAAAATCAATGGTGGCAAATGATAAAATCCATGATCTGGGTCTTTCTGCTGAGCAGAAATGTATTAGTGCTTTGCTTTGGTTTATGTGCTTTTTAATTGAAAATGATCTCTAACTTGAGATGAGTTGCAACACAAGGATGAAGCAGCCAATTGCAAATAAAGATGTAATAACCACCAAACTCTCTGGCAAAGCAGGGAGTTCAAAGCAAAACCATTTCTCCCAAAAGCGATCCCTGCTACTTCCCATTCACATCCTGGGCGCTCACTCTGCACCAGCCCTGTGGTCAAAAGCAGTAAACAAGCTAGATCCTCATTTGTTCCCACATGTCCATCAAGGGGAACCATAAGTAGCAGAATGACTGATTGTGATATGTGAGATTAAGGGGAAAAACAGGGTGCTGAAATGCAGTGTGACCAGAGAGGCCAGAGTAGATGGAGAGGTCTCTCAGAGACAGGGGCCTCTGAGACCAGACTGAATGGTGAAAAGGAGCCAAACATGGGAAGATATGGAAGAGAAAATAAGCAAAGATGCCTACAGGGAGCTAGGAGACTGTGAGTATTTTTGGAACATAGTGAACAGGCAGGGAGAGGGGTCAGTCTAGGACCATTTTGC
Source organism: Taxidea taxus jeffersonii (assembly GCA_003697995.1). Lineage (NCBI taxonomy): Eukaryota > Metazoa > Chordata > Mammalia > Carnivora > Mustelidae > Taxidea > Taxidea taxus. The sequence goes on from RCUC01165300.1 coordinate 39,139, forward strand.
TGTTGGG